>JAPEBW010001770.1:0-19142 GCA_027405785.1 Ophiocordyceps robertsii | reverse complement strand
ACCAGCTCGCCCCGAGAAGATGACAGGACTCTGACAAGCTCCCAGCCCTCTGTTCCCTTGGGCTAGGAAATCTGCAAATATCAGACACTACTCTTCCCCACCAGATTACTTAAAAGTGAGACAACTTTGCGGTGCAGGGCAGCCGCATCGTCATTGCGTGCCAAACGGTCGAACAGTCACTCTCACGTCTCACTCGGAGGCTCGTTGATGGCAGGAAACGTGGCCAGAACGGAGAGCCTCGGGGCATGAGCAGGCGGCGCCTTGATAGTGGCTTGCTTGTCAGCAGACCATTGGAGAGTACGGCTTTTCAAGCTGCTCAGTTACTTGCGAAAGGAGGTTCCCACTCAAAAGGCCGCCAACAGAGATTGTCTACGCTCTTACACCCATGTCTACAGTATGGCGCACCAAGGACGGAGCCAAAATAGCTCGCCCAAGGCCCGCTCATTGACTCTGGCCCAGTTGCAACCATATCCACCCCGGACGAAGAGTCGGTCGGTACATGCGACTGCGCGGAAGCCCCCCGACAGTCCACGGTGGCGTTGCGGCCATCTGCAAACCCGCGGCAGCGACATATACTTGTCGAGACCAGGGAGAGCCGGCCACTGGAACAATAGAGACGTGTGTGACCACGGTCGACTCAAGCAAGCAGGCCATGCTCCCCAAGGTGACGCCATTAGGCGGCACGCTTCCCCCATCCATATGCCGGATATACATAGAAGCTAGGCGCTCGCGGCGTCTTTGTGACGACCCATTCTTGCCTCTGTACATGTTCAGCGCGTCTCCTGAGAAAGCGCCGAAAAAGCAGCCGCCGTTCCTCCGTTGAAGCATGGACTGGCTGTCTGAACGGTCCGAAAAGGTCGCCAACAGGCTCTCCGAGCTCTACAGCCTGTCTCCGGCCCGGCTCAAGGAGAGCAGGCTCTTCCGCGAGATCCTCGCCGACTCGACCGTCTGCAAGTCGGTCCTCTTGGCCTCGATACCCACCCTTCCCACGCGATCATACCGCCCGCTCCATGTCTTCTACCTCCTCATCACAGAGCTTCCAGGCCCCTGGTCGCCATATGCTCTCCTCTACCACTTTACACGTCTGCAGCAGAACGTGCCCGAGGCCCCGCAGGCAAGCCATCAGGACGACTCGACGTGGCTCGTGCAGAGCACCGAGGCCATCATCAAGGAGTCGTACCGGTCGATTGCTCACTTTGTAGTGCGGACGGGTGAGCCCGCCTTTTGCTCGACGGAAGACGGTAGCAGCATCTCCTTTGATGAGTTGAACGACTTTATCGATGCGTTTGCCCTGCCTCTCGAAGCGAAAGAGTCGAAGCCCGTCGTCGCCATTGTCCTCCCCAACGGGCCTCTCTCGGCGGCCATATGCCTAGCCGTCGCCAACTACTACGTCGCCGTGCCAATTGACCCAGACGAGGATCTCGACCGGCTGCAGTCGGATCTCGACCGAGTCCACGCCCAGTGCATAATCACGACGCCGGCCATCAAGGAGAGGCTGTCGACCCTGAGCGCCCAGCATTGGCTGGAGCGGCAGAAGATACAGGTCTTTATAGCGGAATGGACGCAGAAGGAAAGGATTCATCTACGAGACGTTCGAGGACGCAACATCTTCCTCACTCGCTCGGAGCAGCCCAGACAAAACAGGGCCGACGATGTCGCTGTTTTGCTCTTCACCACGGGCATTTGGGGCGCCAGGGGGTTGGTCACGCTGACGGTTCACTCCATGATTCTCGAGGCCTTTCAAATAGCAGAGTCTTGGGAGCTCACACGACGAGATACTTGCATCAGCATGACACCTATATATGACGTGTAAGTTGGAGTCGACAGCTTGATCGCGAGCTTACTCGGGAGCTAATATATTGTTTCATCAGCGGAGGAATCACAAGGGGCGTCATGGCGGCCGTCGTGTCTGGCGGCTCCGTCATCTGCTGCTCCAAGCCCAGCTCCAGCGTCTTCTGGGACGCCCTCGACCTGGCCGAGCCATCGTGGTGCCTCGCCTCGCTGTCCACGCACAAGCTTCTGCTGGCCGAGGCCCCCTTTCACAGCGAGGCGACGCGAACACACTCGCTGCGTCTGGCCTGCCGGTCTGATGGCTTCATCCCGACCGATTTGGCTGAGCTGATCGGAGACACGTTCAACTGCGAGGTTGCCACGACGCTCGAGACGTTCGAGTAAGTCTGGGTCGGCTCGATGGACTTCTCGCCGATGTCTAGTGTGCTCTTTGTCGAGGCTGACGTGTAAACACTGTGACAGAAGCGAACCAGGTCCGATTCAATCGTCAACCTCGCAATGGCGGACCGTCCGGTTCTCGCAGGCGTCCATCTCGTCGGCCTCTCATAGAGAACCCAGAGAGAAGCCGCCGCGCATATCCGTGACGACCGACTGTTCCGACTCCGGATCCTTCCGCAGGGCAAGCACTATCGGGGTCGGCTCCACGCCACGCTCTGTCTCGCCCCGGGGAACCCTCGGCCGGCCCTCGCAAGACCGGTCGGATGCCCTGCCACCGACCTTTGGGGGCCTCAGCTACCTAGACGACGGGGCCCCAAACTACCTCGACGACGACGGATACCTGACCATCATGGGTTCGGCAAAGGAGTCGATCCACCGCAACAAGGTCGAGATATCCCCCTACCAGGTCGAGCAGGGCATCGAAAAGGCCGGTGCGTCGACCGACTCGCCCATCCACGGCCGCATCGCCGACATGCTCGCCTTTCCGACTGCCCACGAGACGCTGGGCGAGGTCGTGGCCATCATCCTGGTGCCCAGCCCCGAGGCCCTTCGCGCCGATCTCCGCACGCTGCACGACGCTCTGCGGGCCTCGTCCCTCGAGGAGTCCAAGTGGCCGCAAGTGATTGTCTATCTGGACCAGCTGCCGCAACGCCGGGGTAAGCCGCTGCGAGTTCGGCTACGCGAGAGGTTTGCCCTCCCGCCCATGTCCGACGACACGCCGTACATGGCCAAGCACTGGGAGGGCAAGTGTCCGCCGCCAGACACGTCCTTTATGGAGCCCATCGAGCTGGTGCAGTGCAAGGTCGACATCGAGGCCATCACGGCCATCATCAAGTCCGTCATCCCGAGCCACTTCCGGGTCCACGTCGAGGAGAACCTGCAGATCGGGAGCTACGAGGTGCTGCTGGCCCCGAAGCTGCCCGGCATGACGGACCTGACGCCGGAATGGGTCGAGCACATCCGGCGGCTGATGCACGTCTCGCTCTCCATGGAAGGGCACATGGGCTTCCCGGGCAACCTGCACATCATATCGGAGCCGCTGCCCGTCGGCGAGGACGGAGAGCTCGATCTGCCCAAGATTGCGGGGATCCGGGCCCAGCTCCGCAAGGGGTCGCTCCCGGACCCGATCCGGGACATTGAGTCTCGTGTGACCGAGGCCTTTGCGCAGTGTCTCTCGTGCGACGTGGACGAGGTCGACATCACCGCCAGCTTCTTCGCTCTCGGCGGCGACACCCTCATGGCCGAGCAGCTCATGTCGGCGCTGCGGGTCGAGTTCAACATCCACCTTCCCTTTAGCCTGCTGGCCAAGGAGACGTCGGTCGAGGGCATCTCCAACTTCGTCGAGGCCTGCATCCGAGACGTCCAGACGCTCGAGGGCGAGCACGGCTGCAGCGAGACGTACAGCTCGACGCGCTTCTGGCTCCTGCTGATGCAGCTTCTGCCTCTGGTGTTTCTGTATCCGCTGCGTCGCTCGCTCCAGCTCGTGCTCCAGATCTACATCCTCAGCAAAACGCGCTTCTGGCACGACACGCCGTCGATCCAGGGCCGCATCGCCAACTTGATTCTGTCCCTTCTCGGCTCGTGGGCGGGCGTCCAGATCTTCTTCCCCTTTGTCGGCATGCTCGCCAAGTGGACCATCATCGGACGATATCGCGAGGGCGTCTATCCCATGTGGGGATCCTATCACACGCGCTGGTGGATGGTGCAAAAGATTGTCATGCTGTGCGGCTCGGGCTTCTTCGACATCAACGACGGCGGCAAGAATCTCTACTGCCGCATGATGGGCGCCAAGATTGGCAAGAACGTGAGGCTAACGGACGTGTCCCTCGGCGAGTGGGATCTGCTCGACATCCGTGACGGCGCCGTCCTCAATAAATGTCAGTGCCGCCCCTTTGCCGCCGAGGAGAACACGTCCATGTATCTCGGCCGCATCATCATCGGCGAGCGGTCCTCGATCGGGCTGCTCTCTGTCATTGCCCCGGGCACCGAGGTCTTGCCGGACACGCGCATGGGGGCCAACTCGTCGAGCTGGGAGCAAAAGGACTCGCGGGTGCTAAGCCTCGACGAGGACGTGCCTCGCATAAAGGACCCTCACTGGCTTGTTTCCCTGTCCCTGACCCTGCCGATATACTTCATCGCCTGGCTCGTCTCCCTGCTACCCTGGCTCCTGGCCTTGTACCCCGTGCTCTCGGCAGCGCCGGCAAAGAGCACCATCCCGTTTCGAGTCATTCTCAACTGGTACCAGGGAAGCCCACAGGTGGCATACAACTACCTCTCAGTCGGCAGCAAGGTTGTCTTTGGCCCCATCATCTCGTTTGGCTTCGCCGTCTTCATCCGCTATCTCACCAAGTTCATCTGGGGCGATCTGCCGACCGATCCCGCCGCCATCAGGGGGCACTTTGCCTCGTGGCGGGCCACCATCAGCAAGACGCTCTTCTCCGAGTCGCAGCTCTTTGAGCTCAACGAGCTGCTCGGCCATCATAACGAGGCTCGGTCGGGCGCCCTCCGTCTGTTGGGGGCCAAGATTGGCAAGCGAGTCTGCTGGCCGAACATGGGGCCCTCGGTTCAAGACTACCACCTCTTAAATATCGGCGACGATGTGACGATTGGCGAGAGCTGCTATCTGTTGACAACGGATGAAGACGCCTCGGGACTCATCACGATTCGCAGCGGCGCCGTCATCGCCGACCACGTATGTGTTTTGCCTGGGGTGACTATTGGGGAGGAGTCGGCCCTAGGATTCGGCACCTTGACGCGCAGGGGCAAGGTCTACGAGGACGGAAAGACGTTCATCGGCTGCAAGAACGGCGATGTTGCGCATTCCGACAGCTTCGGTGAGAAGCTCTGGGCCATACAGAGCTCGTCCCGTGTCAAGTCCAAGCCGGGGCCGACGTTCAAAAACACACTCCAGCACAAGGATAGTGGCGAGACGCTTGTCGGCTCCATTGTCAGTCCCGTGCGACTCGAGGAGGGCCTGGCGCCCCCTCGGTCTGCTCCCAACAAGCGCAGCGCTTCCACGGCCCACGACGAGAACCCGCCGGAGCATTCCCCCTATAACCGCGCCGTCTACGGGCGGCGTGCCCCCTATCACGTCTTCTCGCCCTTTGCCGCCCTCGGCTTCTCCTTCATGATGACCATCTTCACCTCGTTTTACTGGAACGTCCCCGCGCTCTCGTCGATGAAGCTGGCGGCGCGCTTCTTCGTCGACTGGATGGAGGGAGTGGATAGTTCGTACGACGCTTTAATCGTGTACGCCCTCATCGTTGCCTGCTCCGCCCTCCTGACGTCGGCGTTTGTCGTCATGGCGCTCGGCTTCGTCATCGTGGCCAAGCGGGTTCTCGTTGGAAAGTTTAGGCCGGGCGTGTTCGACTGGGACAAGTCGCCCTACTGCCAGCGGTGGCAGCTGCTCGTCTCGGTCGAGAAGCTGATCCGCCGCTGCTTCGTCGACAAGGGTATTCTCAGTCTGCTCACGGGGACGCACTGGCTCGTCATGTACTACCGCCTGCTGGGCGTCAAGATTGGCAAGGACTGCGCGCTCTTCGCCAACGGATACCCGAGCCTGATGATTTCCGAGACGGACCTCATCGAGATTGGAGACCGCGTCGTAATCGACGACGTCGGCATCATCACGCACGTCGACAGGCGAGGCAGCATCCGGCTCGACAAGATCAAGATTGGAAACCGCTGCGTGCTGCGGTCGGGCAGCAACATCCTTTGCGGAGCGGAGATGAAGGACGGCAGTTGTCTTCTTGAACATACTCTAGTGTTGCCGGGCGAGGTTGTAAACGAGAAGTGGACCATGCAGCGTCGGCCTGCCGAGAGATTTTACGGCTCCCGCAAGGGGAGCATACCAATGCCGGTGGTGGTGTAGTGTTTGGCATTTTGGCAGCATTGAACATACAGCATTGGCGCGAGGCTGGAGCTTTAGGGGTGGGAAAAGGCATGAGAATCACAAAATAAGTTGGGAGAGAAACAGTGTATTATTACCCCGGCGTACGAGTACCGTGTCGAGATGATGAGATGAAACTACACTGGTATAAGCCCAAACATGTTGAAAGCTTGATATATATTTCTTTATCTGTTCGGCCACATGAGAGGAGAGGGCCCAAGTGCAGAGTAGTCAGGGCGGTTGCACGAATACATACATGTAGTCGAAGATAGACTACTATACCCCATGGAATGCCGCGTAGACGGGCTGCGGCTGTAGAATGATGGGCATGGTGGACGAAGGAACCGACGTTTCCGGCGTGGCCTTTTCCCTCGACGCCTTGGTGGCATCTACCGGCACCTTGGACGGAAACCCTTTCGACAATTATGTGACCAAGCTATAAGCCTCTTCAAGTCACCGTCTCGCACTCGGTGGTGGGGATCCGCAGTCGAGCGAGGTCTTAGACCCGTGGCCGATGTGCAGATCATTCCACTGCCCCGTTGAACTAATGCCATGACCGCTCCGTACCACAGGTCAAGGGAGGCTCGAGACGAAACATGGCAGCTTCAAGGAATGAGTTTCGGAGGCTGGAGGATACACGTAGTATCGAGCACCAAAAGACTCGCGCCCAGTATAATCCATCTGCCGCCTGTCATTTTATATCGGCCAGCCGCGCCGCATCAGCGCCCGTCTTGTCTTGAGCTTGAAATCTGGGTGACGCGTCCCAAATATCTCGCTTCTGTCTAGTGTGTCCATCACTGTCTCGGTTCCTTGGGGGCTGTTGGACGAAAAACCTATAAAATCGCAGTCCGACCCCTTGGCTATCTCAGCGGTTGGCACTTTTTTTTTAAAAAAATCAGGACCTTGTATTTCTTTCTTTACGCCCCAAAAAAAAAAATTCCCCAGGAAACCGGCTGTCAGCATGAAGTTCAACCTGGTCTTTCTGCTCGCCCACCTCACTGCCGTCGGCGTGGCCGCTCCACTCAAGGATACGACCGGTCAAAGCTCGCGCGAAGCGGCGCTCGTTCAACGATCCTTTTGGGATTCCCTAGACAAGTTCGGCTGCCAGTTCGACACTATGGTCGACAGTAATTTCCTTCACAAGCTCCCCATGATCGGCGGCTTTTTCCCCGATCCCGCCAATTCCGAGAAGTGCTTAAGGATCATGGGTAAAGGCGGGAAAAAGGTCCCGGAGGAGGATGAGGAGGCAGAGGCGGGTGAGAAGTCAGATGCGGGTGAGAAGTCAGAGGCGGGTGAGAAGTCATCAGAGGCGGGTGAGAAGTCAGAGGCGGATGAGGAGTAATCTTGAGCAAGGCAGAGGGTTTTGAAATGCTCCATCTCGGGCCTGGGATTGGGGCCGCGGGCGCGTCATGGCGAGTTGGGCTGTAAATCATCGACGACATTGCATTGGCAGGCCAACTGACTGCTTGGTACTGCCTAGGCCGCAAGAACATGGTCATCCCACGTCTTCTGCAGATCGGGATTCATGTCTGCTGCCTGCGATATCCTCGACTCCCTGACTCTTGGTATAATAACCCCCGTCAGACTTGTCTCTGGGTTAAGATACATGTAGTCAATTCACGCAAAAAGGTCTCACTCTTGCTCACCCTGGACGAAAGAATGGTCCATATGACAGGTCGTCGCCGAAACATGCTTTTGTCCTAAGAAGAACCGTTGCGGTATAGGGCTTGCTGGGGAGGGGAGGGTAAGACATGCGGTGGCTGTGGTCTTCAGTGACGAAAGTGATGGCCCAGTATCCGTGTAGTAGACGTGGCTTAAGTCGAGGCATAAAGCTACATGAAGGCATCATCAGGAGGTTTGGATGCTCCATTGTCCCGGTTGAAGGCCAAAAGCTAAGCTGCGGCAACGGGCCCTGCCGTCTCTCCTCCGTCCTGGACAAAACACTGCCGGGCCCAAGTAGCGATGCTAAATTAAGCCGTCAACTCACCCATAGCCACTGTCCGTCTGCAGGCCGGTTGGGACAGCGCAAAGCACATTGTCGTTCATTGCTTCCTCTCAGAGTACATGTCATTGATCAGGGGAGCCCAGGGCACTGTCAAGGCCAATTTGTTCCGCTTCTCATCATAGATCTAGCTTTATGCTCGTCAACTGCCTGCCTCTTTTACGCGACGGCTTTTATCTGCTTCCACCTCGTTCTTGAGCCTCATCAACCCCTGGCCCCAGTGACGCCAAGCTTTTTAGATTTCCCCGAATACGAGTCATGGCACCAGTTGACACCTGGCGATTCAGCTCCGTCCCATGCTTGGTCGGTCATTAGATTGTTTTCCTTGAAAAATGCCCCGTTCTCATGTTTACTCAACAGGTCTGTACTTTCTAGGAGAAATGTCCTCGCCTTTCCGTGGCAGCTTTCAACCATAACCTCCCGTTATGCAGTCGGCAGTCTTCAGGGTTAAACCAACGTGCCTCACGCAATGTCACCTCATAATCTCGGCCAATTATCATACTCCAATTCAGTCCCTCTCTGCAAACCTTGTTTCGTGCCGATCCATCCCACCACGGCATTCCCCGCGGATGGGCATTCAGAAGGCTTCCGTCTCGAGCGTCATGTCACCGAACCGAAAGTCAAGGCCCCCAGCGGCTTGATGGCCGCTGTTTCATCGTCTACGTTGGAGCTTGGACACGCTTGCTTATTCGACATCCCGCGACCCGTGTCCTGCGCCAGAGCACGAGAGAGCCAACACGAGACTCTACTATAACCATCCTTGGTGATATGATCTCGGCAATGTCCCGATTCTTCCATGGCCCGAGCTTCTGCCCACGGCCTTGCGGCTCCGTCTCCCAGACCAAGCATCAAGGCAAGCATGTACCTAAAATTCAGTCTATTCGCGCCGCGCAGTTCATGGGTTGATCCACCGGCAAGGCAATGGCTGGTGGACACAAGGCTTGGCCACAGGAAACTTCAAGCTACATGCATGGTATATACCATCTCGCCCTCCCAACAGCATCGTCTGTCTTGTGCTTTGCTTCGCCCCTTATCTTCAGTCCTTACTCCCTTCGCTCAGCCCTATTATACGCTCGTTTGTAATCTCTCCCATCACCCACACCCTCGCCAACAGCATCATATATCTCCAAGCCCCCAGCCCATCAAAATGGCCCGCTCACTAGCCCTCGTCGCCGCCCTTGCCGCCGCCGCCGCCGCCGAGTCGAGCAGCACCACGACGATGAGCGTCATGGGCTTCACCGACATGGAGCCCGTGTACGGCTCCGTCGTCGGGGCCGACTCGACCGCCGTCACCTTTGTGGCCGGCTGCGGCCACGGTGAGGCCTGCGATGACGACGTGGAGGGCATCACGGTCAAGCAGGGTCCTTCAACCTTTTCCATGGGGTCCAAGGAGACGGGCGTCAAGTCCGCCGCAGCGTAAGTTTCTCCCTCGTCCGGTTTAGGGCCATCTCTCGCCTGTCGACTAACGTTCCTCTTTTAAATCCAGCACCGTGGGAACCGACTGTAAGCTTGATCCCGATGCCGGCGTCGCCACCTGCACAATCTCCGTACTGGCCAGTGATCCGGAGGGTAACAACCTCGACCAAAAACTCAACAAGGTCTACTCCGGCTACCAGCAAGGCATGATCCCCGTGACCTTCACCGCCGGCCTTGAAAAGCTGTCTGCCACGCCCGACGCCACGCCTGCCAGGGCCGGGGGCGGCCCGACCTCCTCCGCCTCTGCCAGCGGAAGGCCCGGGCAGTCCGGAGCTTCGGCATCGTCCTCGGCATCGTCCTCGGCATCGTCCAGTAGAGCCAGCAATTCTGCTGCTGCTCCGGCGGTAGGGCAGAGCGCGGTCCTGGCCGGTGTGGCCGCCGTCGTTGGCGGCGTCATTGCTCTGTAGTCTTGGAATGGCAGAAGAGCGAAGGAGGAAGGGCTCGGCGAAACAATCGTTGAGTGCCTCAACGCAGAACGAGCGGGTGAAGCGAATCTCATAGCGAGTTGAATACAATTCGACATGGTATAATCTCGGGTTCAAGATATCAGACACAACGACAGTTCGTTGCATCTCACAAACAACTCTCCGGGGCCCTGATCAGTGCTGGACATACAGGTGCCCAACGCACCAAGGGCCAGGTTCCCGAGGCTGCTCGTTTGCAACTGCTCATTACATAGTCCCTGTCTCGGTCGACGTTCCTCACACTCAAGCGTCTGGTCCTTGTGAGCTCCGCTTAGACCCCCATGCTCCTTTCCCTCGTTCACCCTCGCCCTTGATGGAAAGGGCAACCTCCCACGGTTGGGGAAGCTTGCGTGTGAGTGCGCAAATGCAAAGGCGGGCAGGGAGGGCGGTGCTTTCAGGTCGTCGTGAAGCTTCGTTCCCCTCTTATCCTCCCAAGACGGGGACAGGCTGTGGCCCAGTTCAACCCCCAAAAGCCACATGTACATCTCCTCGTCCTGCTCCGCGCTGCACGTGCTCATAGAGGCACTCGAGGGGGCAGCACGCTTGCGTACGGCGGTGTTGATAACGAAAGCGAGTTTTGTTCTCCGCCTGGTACGCATTCCATGTCTTCCAGACTCCCACCCGCAGGATTGGAGGGCAGCATTGTCCGCTGTTGAGCGCTTCAGACGGTACATGTACTCGTCCAGCTGCCCTACCCTCATGGTAGCTTTCTCGGGGGGGGAGTGATGTTCTCGCTGTCCATCGATCCCGTCCAATGGCCTGTTGGATGGCTCCCTGGCCGGTTTGCTTGCCAGACCTGCACAAGAGACAGGCTTGTTGAGCAGGACTGCTGAGGCTGATGGGCCCCTAACCGGCTGTTGCGGCTCCCCAACACAAAAGACCAGTGTTTCGGGGGTGTGACGTCGTAAACCCCCCGAACTGAGACACCGCCACCACCCAAGGGAATGGCATAATCGTGCCACGCAACCTCGTTGACCCTGAACCTGTGCGTCGCCGCCCAGGTTTCTTGGAAGTCAACTACTCCTTCGGCACGGCCCCCCCGTCAACGTAAGGGACGGGGCGGGAACTTGGGAGTCGAAGAGAGTGATGGGCGTCGACGCATTTGTTGAACCCGCACCAGAGGACGAGCGTTATTCACACGCTCGACGGTGAGAGGAAGGGCTTTGCCTCGCGCTCCACCGGAAAGGAGGCCTCTTTGACTCGAGCTCTTCCGTCTGCCCGGGCGGTAGGAAGCGTAGTTGGCCAGGTTAGGAAGCGCGGGCTCGCGCCACAGGTTCCTCGTTCCCGCTACGGGTCAGGGGCATCAAGGCGTGCTTCCTGGCGCCTTGTTCCTCGCGGGAAGAGAACCCGTGGAGAGAATGGCCTACCCGTGCTCTGGGGTCTTGCGTATGTCGACCACAGCGCCGAACAATCCTTGTCGAGCTCAGGCATGGCTTTTGAATGCGGGAGGGTCGGCGGGACAGGGGGCGATGGCTTATGGACTCCTATCAGGGAGCCTGCAAACAATATGTATCGCCCACTTCTTTGTGATGCAAGGAGCGGCGTGTCAGTCGCAGTATCGCGACGCTCATCCTCAACCTTGAGAGGTCCATCGCCGAGGTCTTGACGGCCGCTCTCTCTGGTGTCACGGAGAGAGAGCTCCTCCGGTTGGGGGCCATGCCCCGACCAATCGTGTTGGTCACCTTGCCAGCTTGTTTCTCGGGCAAGGGGGGGAGGGGGCTTTGATGCTGCGCTCATGGTGGCAACCGAAGAAGCCATGGCCGCCCCGGATAGGGTCCGAGGGTATGGCCTGCCCCTTTGCATCTGGCTCAGGCGCCTGGAACCGGTTGCTGGGAGGCAGGGGCAGGAAATCCCAGGGTTTCAGGCGTGGGTTTTGTGGGCGTCAATGATGGGGGCAGGAGAATTGCTACCGGTGTCGCTGCCTGTAATGTATAATGTATAATGTAAGGAGGTATTGTTGCCAGTGTCTTTGGTATGGATGAGGCCGGGTTGGGAGAGGGGGGAGCGAGGGTTTATATAGTTTTTCGGCCACGGCATTTCCCCGTCGTCGTCAGCAATGCCCGTCGTGCGGTTGTCCATCTCGACCCATCCTGAAAACTGGTTTTCTGCTTGCTCTTGGCCGTGAAACCGCGCTTAGGACCTGATTGCTCACTCCTCAACGTATGCTGTCGGCTCGTGCTCTACGTTTGCCGCTGAAGTGGCCTCATCCTCGGCTGTCTTGATGCCATCCAACCATCCGTAGCGTCTGGTTTGCTGCCTTGATGCCGCTTCCGTGACGTGGCCGGCGCTACGCGAGGCATGGCAAGTTTGCTTAGCCCGGCGTGTATGCAAGCTTGCTCTCGAGATGTCGTACCGGACTGGGGTGTTGAAGACGGGGCCGTCATGATTTCGTGTACAGGCGGACGGGCGTGTTACCGTGTCAGTGTCAGTGTCAGTGTCAGTTGGTATGGCGCGGTCACGCAAAGGCAAGGCGTCACCAAGTTTGCCTTGCAGACGTCACCCACGGCAGCTGCACGAGAGGCCACACGGCGCAGCTACCAGTGTGTAGCGAGTCTCGGTGCGACCTGTCGAATACCACGTCCAGGCAGTCTGTGCCACGGGTGCGATACCACCGAATATCTCGCTCCCGAAAGCCCCATGCGCTCTCCTCGACACCCGAGCGACAGATGTTCTCGTCAAAGCCCGTCTCTTGTTTGCCAACTTGTTTGCCAGGCAAGAAAAGGCAAGCTGGGTGACTGACTCCTCGTGAACCGGATGGCGCGCTACGGAGCCGTCCGGCCCCCGGCCTCGGCCCTTCGGGATCGGAAGCTCCACCTCGGAAGCGACCCCAAAACAGACAACAGACCAAACAGCCACAACGGCGACAACGCCATCACCAACCATGACGGCGCGCCGCATCCTCATCCTCGACGGCGGCCTCGGCACGTCGCTCGAGCAGCGGTACGGCGTCTGCTTCTCGCACGACGCCACTCCGCTATGGTCGTCCCATCTCCTCCTCGCCGACCGAGACGGACATGGCGGCCAGTCGGTCCTCTTCCGCTGCCACTCCGACTTTGCCCGCATCCCCGTCGACGTCCTCCTCACCGCCACCTACCAGGTCTCGGCTGAGGGCTTCGCCCGCTCCGGCGTCGTCGACCCGGACCGCATCCCGCTCCACCTCGAGACAGCCGTGCGCACCGCCGAACGCGCCGTCGCCTCGTCCGGCCATGCACCCGCCGCCATCGCCCTGAGCCTCGGCCCGTACGGCGCCTGCATGCTGCCCGGCCAAGAGTACAGCGGCCGCTACGACGCCGCCCACGACTCGCGCCCCGCCCTTTGCGCCTGGCATCTCGACCGTCTGCGCCTCTTTGCCCCTGTCGAACGTCTGACGCAGCGCGTCGCCTATCTTGCCCTCGAGACGCTTCCCCGCGTCGACGAGATCGAGGCCGCGCGCCAGGCCGTTGAGGCCGCCTTCAACCCTTCGTCCACCTTTGCCTCTGCCGTGCCCTTTTGGATCTCGTGCCTGTACCCCTCGGGCGAGACGCTGCCGGACGGCACCACGCCCGACGACGCCGTCCGCGCCATGCTCGACCCGGCCATCGCCCCGGGTGCCGTGCCGTGGGGCATCGGCATCAACTGCACAAAGCTGGACAAGCTCGACGCCCTCGTGCGCCGATACGAAGCCGCCGTGGCCATGATGCAGCGGCAGGGGCTTGTCGGCGAATGGCCCGCGCTTATACTCTACCCGGACGGCACCAACGGCCAGGTCTACAACACGACCACGCAGAAGTGGGAGGAGGAAGAGTCGCCAGAGGGCGGGAGGGGCGCGGAGAGGGTACCCTGGGAGCGGCAACTGGCCGACATAGTCGAGGGCGTCGAGACAAGGGGCCGGTGGCGCCAGATTGTGGTAGGGGGGTGCTGCATGGCGAGTTGCGACGACATTGCGCGTCTTCGTAGTTTGTTGGCGCAGCAGGGAAGAGTCTGATGGACTCGCCGCGTCCGCTAATAGTCATGCGCCATTTGCGTCAGTCAAGTCATTGTCGCCAGGTCATCATCCATCCTGGCCATTCCCCCTTCCCCCATCACAGCCCAAGCCCACTGATGTCCGCGCTCGTCTTCCTGCCACTCATCAGCTCCGCCATGACCACACCCGTCCCCAAGCACAGCGCAATGCCCCACGGCCCATGTCCCGCGGCCACGAAGACGCCGCCGTCGGCACCGGGCCTCGTCCGCATCCCCCCTCCGAGCTGCTCGTCCGTCAACCTCGCAAGGAACGGCGTGCCCCTATCGGTAATGGGCCGGAAGCACAGCCCCGTGCGCACCACCTCCAGCTCGCCATCCGATTTGATGAGCCGGCGGGCAATACCCTTGAGCTCCTCGACCGACTCCTCCACGGGGGCGGCGCCCGTGGCCAGCAAAGGCAGGGGAATGGCGGCCGAGTTGACGCCGGCGAGGTAGATGACGCCTTCAGCCCGCGAGTACATCTCGGGGGAGAGTGAGTCGAGGGTGCAGTAGACGGAGTGGCACACGTCGTCTGGGCGGCTGCCGCCGGGCGTCTTGACGACGAGCGAGTGTCCGCCCAGGCTGGCGACGGGCATGCTGCTGGCGGCGGCGCCGGGGAAGAGCGAGGTCAGGACCTGGGGCGTCCAGGCGCCGGCGCACAGGAGGAGGCGGGTGGCGGGCACCTCCGTCTCGGTGGACGAGTCCGTGTGGCCAATGCAGACGCGGGCCAGCTCGCCTCTGACGTCTGTGCCGACGGAGAGGGCCGTGGCCGGGTGGTGGACGTGGACTCCAGCCGCCTTGCACTCGCCCAGCAAGAACTGGCAGAGCTTGAGGGGGTCGCTGACAGCCTTTCGGCCTCAGCATGCGCATTGAACAAGGGCATCAGGGAGAGGCTCACACAATGGCCGTCCCCCCGCCGTCATCAACGACGCTGACGCTGTCTCCAGCAGCCCTCCTCAGCCACGCCGGCGCCTGGCCGCCCCTCCTCTCGACCCTGTCTTTGACGATGTCAACCCTGCTGGTCCCCTCGAGCAGCCAGTCCTCGCCGCGCCTGCCGTCGTCGCCGCGCCCGGGTGGCTCGTAGCTGAGGGTGACGCTCGGGCTGTAGCCCCATTTGCCGCGGCCGCCCTCGGCGTCGGCCAGGGCGCGGTGGGCGTCGAAGCTCAGGGCGCCAAGCTCCGAGACGGAGTCGTGGAACCAGTCGCGGGCGAGGAAGCCGCCGGCGTAGCCCGAGGCCGAGGCGAAGAGCTCGGGCGACGAGTCCACCAGGTGGATGGACGAGCCCTGCTGCTGCCGAGCCAGGTAGTAGGCCGTCGAGAGGCCAATGACGCCGCTTCCGACGATGACGGTCGTGGCCATTTCCTCTCTGTCGCCTGCCTCGTCCTTTTCCTTGTCGTAGTGTGTCGAGGAAGTAGTAGCATACAGTATGTACGAGTAGGTAGGTATTAGGTGGTCGGCTTTGTCGAGCGACCGACGACTTAATAATCCCCGCCCACAGCCAAAGAAAGACCCGCCGGCCAAAACACCACGGCCCATTTCTTCTCTCGGAACAGTCTGTCCGCCGCAATCCCAACATCAACAACCATGGCCAAAGTCTTCATCGTCACCGGCGCAAGCAAGGGCATCGGCGTCGCCGTCACCCGCCATCTGCTGCAGCAATCGCACAAGGTCGTCTTGGCCGCTCGCTCCCGGGAGCCGCTCGAGGCCATGAAAAGGTCGCATCCCGGCCATGTCGAATACGTCGCCGGCGACATGACGACCTCTCACGTACGATGTGTTCATTCCCCATATGATGCAGACTTGGGGGTTCACGCCCCCCCCCCCCCAGTCTTCATTCCTGGCGACGCAGATTCAGTGCTATTATCTTCAGTCCATTCAGCTAATGCTCCAGGCTTGCGCCTACGATTCAGATGGCAGATGACCTGGTCAGTCTCGCCGTCGAGTCCTTCGGCAGACTCGACGGCATCGTCCTCAACCACGGCCTGCTGGACCCTCGCAAGATCGACGCCTCTACGCTCGACGGGTGGAAGCATGTCTACGATGTCAATGTCTTTAGCTGCCTGACCATGGTACGGCACCCACAACGCTCCCCTCGCCTTGGGCTGCTGACACTGACGGCTGTGCAGGCCAAAGCGGGCATTGCAGAGTTGCGCAAGTCAAAGGGCTGCGTCGTCTGGCTGTCTTCGGGTGCCGCCAACAAGCCATACACGGCATGGGCCACCTACGGTTCCTCCAAGGCGGCCGTCAACTCCATCTCGACCCATCTCGCCGTCGAGGAGCCCGACATCACCAGCGTCGCCATTTCCCCAGGCCGCGTCGACACGGACATGCAGTCGGTCCTCCGGGCATTTGGCAAGGACGTCATGGACAAGGCGCAATACGACAGCTTTGTCGACGCGTACCAGCAGGGGAAACTGCTGAAGCCTGAACAGCCAGGTCATGTCATTGCCAAGTTTGTGGCCCAGCCGCGCAAGGACTTGAGTGGCAATTGTCTCAAGTACGTATGGCCATGTCGCAACGCGTCCAAGAGGCCGCTGACCGAGGCACAGTTGGAACTCGGCAGAGCTGGCCGAGTACCAAGGCTAAGTATTCCTGCGGCTCGAGTCCAAGTTAGCACAGGTCCAGACCATGGACAGGCATCATGAATTCAGATGTAGACAAGAGGTTGCAAAATCAGTCGAAAGATGAAAAGCTCTTAGTTTCCTCCACATGCGGGATTCAGTATTAGCATGGAATAAGTTTTATCATCACGCAAGCCATACAGTTGTAGCAAAAGAAAAGCCGTCGTCCTTACCTCGCAGTTTTGAGCTTCATCGAGGGGTCAGCAGGGAGGAGCAAATGTCGGTGTCAATCATGGCGGTGCCCTTTTCTTCTTGGCCGAAAATTAGCACAAGGCTCTGCCGGAGAGTTCCGCTCGCACTAGCACAAAGTCTGCGCTCAGGCTATCGAATATTCTCCGTCATCGAGGATCGGTATTTGATAGTACCAGATAGCAGAGGACATCATGGCAGGACAAATGGGCTTGGGCGGCGCGGGCGGCGGGTCAGCGCTTACAGTCAGAGCGAGGGTCGGCGAGTGTGCTTGGAGAAGACCTGGTCCTGTCAGCTTTGAGGTCATTTCCAACTTGCGTAAGAGTGGAAGCGGCGCATGAAGACAAGAGTGAGGGAGGTCAGAAGTGTCTATTTGGCTTGAGACGGTGTCTGTCAACACGGGAGGCTTGTCGAACCTCCTCAGCCTGGGGCGACAACATATTTCATCATTCCGATCGGGGACTCGGGCAATCGCTGCTTACATCTTGTGCTCATCGGCCTAACGAGGCAGCAATACAAGCATGTCGAGCCATGATTGACTTCTCTCAGGTTTCGCACAGAGCAGAGAAATGCCCAAGGTTGTTGGCGTTGGGGAGAGAGAGGTGGTGAAAAAGTTGAAGGAAAAGCGGCAGTTTATTTTTTTTCTCAGCGCCGGATCCCTATTTGATGAGTTCTCAAGCGGGTCTCGGATGAAATTGTGCCTTGTTTCCGGGCGGGTGGTCCGTGCTGCGCGAGCCGCGGGATACCTACCCCAGAGTGAGCTACTCTGCCGGTCTGCCCACTGCCGCTCAAGTGGCTACGCCCGGCGCGAACAACTGCGACACGGCATATCGGTATACCGCGCACGCTTGCAATGGCCGCCTCGTGCGCTGAACCAGCTCAACTCAAATACTCTCATTGGCGTCAAGAACATGATGCAAGAATGGGCATGGGGCGCGGCCACCGTCGGGGGCGCTGTGCTAGTGTTTCTGCCTAGACGAGCTTGGCATAACAGATATAGGACACTCGCGCGCGTTGAGGCCCGTCTCGTCGTCACCGCCATTATTGGCTAAATAGAGCTAGGTAGCCTAAAGAACATGGTGCAAGGTCGGCGAAGGCGCTGTGTTAATGTTTCTGCCTAAACGCGGTTGATATAACAAAGATAGTAGGACACTCGTGCGCGTTGAAGCCCGTTCCGTCGTCACCGCACAATGGCGTGGCCACATAGAGCTAGGCAGCCTAAAGAATATGATGCAGAATGGACATGGAGTGGCTTTACCGGCGAGGGCGCTGTGCTAGTGTTTTTGCCTAGACGAGCTTGACACAACAAGATATAGGACACCCGCGCGCGTTGAAACACGGACCCGTCCTTTGAACGTGGAACAAATGTCGCGCGCCCATCGGCCAACATCTACGCCAGCACATTCATGTTCCCCTCTGTCGAGTCCATCTTCACTGAAAATCCTTGGCTGAATGCTCTGTCTGGTCGGTAGCCCGTATCATGAACCCGTTCATGAGAAACGTCGTCCCCCGTTGTTCACATCGCCACTATATTTCATGGCAAGACTCTCGAACGCAGCGCCGCCTACCTATATAATTCTGGCCGACTTCACCGTCCAGCAGAGGAAAAAAGCAGTCCAGCACATCAGACGAACTCTCTACTACGATTATACACCGGCCTCAGACTTGATCAGTGCGACTGGCCACCCCCCGGACACGCGACACCACGGCATTTTTAGTCTCGGCACAAGAGATTTCACACGACATCACGACCAGACTGGGCAAGATGCAGAAGGCTATGGATATCATTGACTCGACTGGCTCTCCCAACGGACCAATCGCAGAGGTCAGACGTGATACCTCTGGACAGGAGATCTCTGGACAGCAGAAGACCTCTGGACTGCAAAAGACCTCTGGACAGGAGACCTCTGGACAGGAGACCCCTGGACAGGAGACCTCTGGACAGAAGACTTCTGGACAGAAGAAGGAGCCTCAAGCTTTGCCTGAACCTTCCAGAAGACACCACACAGTGTACAGCCAGCCGCTTTTCCACGAGATGATGACTCTTAGACCGGACACAGAGGAGACCTTGGGACAGGGAACGAAGACGAATATTCGTATAGAGAAGACCTCTAAAGGGTTTAGGCTCCCGTGCCTGTCATTTCGAATGGAGACTACTCATAAGTATACTTCACCGAGCCGAACTACGAAATAATGCCTCTTGAACCGGGCATGCATGGAGCTTGGTCGCTACCTCCAAGTTCTACTAGGATGCAGCAGCACAAATCAACTTCCAGGACCCTTGTCAATCA
>JAPEBW010001769.1:0-19144 GCA_027405785.1 Ophiocordyceps robertsii | reverse complement strand
TTTATTAGTATTGCGTATAGTCTGGCCGGGCTACGCGTTATTATCTTATTAAAGTATATTTAGCTCTTAATTTAGGTGCGTAAAGCTTAAGGGCGTCTCGTTATGCTAAGCGTTATAGTTAATACTAATACGAGGCGGACTACCCCCTTGCCCCCGCGTCCCTTAGCTACGCTATAATATTGTCTTAAGGGGGTAACTAATACCGCTAAATTAATTCCTATTATTAGTAAGAGTTTTAAACGCGATATATACTCGCTATAAGTAAGTGTTTAGTTCGCGAAGAGTTTTTTTTTATTTAAAGCATATAGTAGTTATAATATTATCTTATAATACTAATAGTTATATTTTAAGCTATAGTATTTTAATACCTTTTAATAAGTTATCTTAGTAATATTAAACGCTTTATAAAGATATTAAGCTATTATAATAAGATAGCGGCGAGCTTTTTTACTAAATATAAAAGCGTTATTATTGCTATTATCGTTTTTAAAGTCGGTATTATTAACGTTAAGTATATTAAGCTCTTAAATATAATTAAGCACGGTAATTATATTAGTATAGTCGCTAGCTATAAATATAGCCGCTTATATAACGATTAGCTAATAAATAGCGATAACGAATTTAATTAATAGTTATAGTTAATTAATAATATACTTAATTATAAGTAGCCGCACGCTAATAGCACTACTTATACTTTATAAAAGTAATACCGGAGAAAATATACTTAATCTTTATAACTTTAATAAGCTTTAGCTTAAATACTTTATAAGCTATAATAGCGGTATAGAAATAATATATATATTAAAGTTTAGTAAGTATTATACTTTTAATATAAATAGCGCGGGCTTTAGCTTTAAACTATATACGTTTTACCTATAAAATAATAAAGATATTAGCCTTATTATTACTTATATTAATTTAAGTATTATTATCGCTATTATTATCGCTACTATTTATTATATTAAGCTACTCTCCCTTAAAGGGAGGTATAATAAGTAAAGTATCGCGGCTAAGTATCGCTAATATCTTAAGGCTTAATTAATCTTATTACTACTACTACTCTTAAGGAGTAATATTATTATTATTAGTACTAAGGATAGGGGACTTACTTTATACTTATTAATCGTTAGTAGGCGTATTAATAGCCTTATCCTTAAGGATAAGTATAAGGTTAAGTATAGGCACTTTTTTAAGAGGTGCTTTTTTATTATAAAGTAATAGTAAGCTAAGTATCTTCTTAGCTTAACCTCTTTTAGTATTAGTACTAGCCTTTTTAGCTAAGAGAGTTAAGGACTTAAGGAGAACCTTAATCGCGATTAAAACGCTTTAAAGGCAAACCCTTTAAAAGTTTATACTATATTTAATATAGGAAATTAGCGCGCTTATTAATCGAGCGCGGCTTTAGAGTATAAGGTATATTAGAGATAATAAAGAGGTATATTAAATAAGGAGCGAAAAAGTATAAAGAACTTAATAGTAAATAATTACGGAAAAGTTAAAAAGGGGAAGAAAAAATAAAAAGTATAAGAATAAACATTATAAACTTTTAATTAGTATATTACTACCGATATATAGGTATAATACTTATAATTACTAAAAGGCAATTAATATTATTATAACTTTATATATAACCCCGTATATTTAATACTATATTTAATAATCCACGACTACTAAGCGTATATACTACTATATTTTAATTATATATACTTATATAATAATACTAATTAAGGATATAACTATAACTTTATATTATTAAATTTCTTATAATAATATATTTAATATACTCTTAATTAAATAGCTAAGGGCGTTTATTATAAGGCGGGGGTAATTATAAGAATAGTATTAATAGTATAAGCTAACTAAGTGCGGGGAATACGCTAAGTAAAAAGCCCCGCTTTTAGTCTTAACTTAATAAGTAGTTAATAGGCCCCCGCGATTAAAGCTAAGAGACTCTCTCTTTTATAAGCTTTAGTCTTATAATAAAGTAAGTAGCTAAGTAATACTATAACTTATTATATAATTTACTATCTTTATTACTTAATTAGTAGTATCGTAAGACTGTCTTTTTATAATAATACGTTAATAATAGCCTTAAGGCGGCCTAAGTAAGAATCTAATTATAAAGGTGTTTTTCTTACTCTCGACTAAGCCTTTAATATACCTTTTTTACCTACTTTATTAAAATTACGCTTTTAAGGCGCGTTTAAAGTATCCTTCTTAAAATACCTTACTTTTAACTAGCTTAAATTTAAGGTATCTTATTTTAAATAACTTTAAGAGCTTTTTAAAGCTAGATTTTAGTATATTTAGAAAGCTAAGGTATTGCTAATGCGAATAAGATTTATTTTATAATTATAGAGTAAGGGATATACGAGAAAACGCGGTCGCAATATAATATGTTAGTCAACGCGATGGTGTTGTGTGGGGCGCTGGACGTGGGGGGTGCTGGAAGTTGGGTGGGCTGACTTAAGTGCTAGATTGATTACTTAGTGCTGATGTCTAGATAAGATTAGAACCCCCGGCGCCTCTGAAAGTGGAAAAAAAAGAGCGGCGATCGTATTTGGTAGATATTTTGCCAAAACTTCAAGTCGAACAAACAACCCTGCCAGAACGGTCCAACTCTTTGCTTGCTGGGCCCCTTGGTGTGCGCGGCTTAGAACACGACTCTCCCGGGGATAGAAGTGGGCTGGAAGAGCCTTTGATGGCCCGCCCTCAATCTTCGCGCAAGCGGAAAAGCCCTACCGCCGTCGCGCAGGCCTCCGTTGGTGATGAAGTCGATGGTGACACGCTGGAAGGAATCCTGTCGCAAAGCGATGACGGATCGGGAGATGAGTTTCCCAGCTCCGGGGAGGGGAAAGTCAATCTCAAAGACAGCAGCTGGGACCGTTGCAGTGCCTCGAGCGAGGATGAGCTCGAACTCTCCAGCGGCGACGAAGACAAGGGCGCAGATGCCGGCCAAACAACTATGAGCGGCACTGCATATCGCGTTGTTACTGATGCCAACGGGGGCGAGCGGTATGAGTATCAAGAGGTCGACCCCGCCTACGACAGCGACGACACAAACGCGCAGGGGCCCGCCAACACTATTGGAGACATTCCGCTCTCGTTTTACGACTCGTACCCTCACATTGGGTACGACATCAATGGCAAGAGGATTATGCGTCCCGCCACTGGCGAGGCTCTTGATGCTCTGTTGGACAGCATCGAGCTGCCCAAGGGCTGGACTGGCCTGGCAGATCCCCAGACTGGCAAGCCTCTGAATCTTACCCCAGACGAGCTCGAGCTGCTGCGGCGGCTGCAGACCGGCCAGGTGCCCGAGGACGGCTACGACCCCTACCCAGTACGCTTTTATACGGCTTTTTGTCCCCAAGCAGGGTGTTTCGCTGACAGCCGTGCAGGAAATGGTCCCCTACTTTACCAGTATCGAAGAGAAAATGCCGTTGAGTGCGGCACCAGAGCCGAAGCGTCGGTTCGTTCCATCCAAGCATGAGGCCAAGCGCGTGGCGCAGCTCGTGCGGGCCATCAGGGATGGCCGCATCCTGCCCTACAAAACCCCCGAGACGAGTGACAAGGAAGAGCAATTGAGGGAATCCTACTACGACATTTGGGCCAACCAAGAACCGCAAGAGCCCCATGTCATGAGCATCCCCGCGCCCAAATTGGCACCGCCTGGATACGATCTCAGCTACAATCCGCCCCCGGAATACTTGCCGACCGCCGAGGAAAGAGTTGCTTGGGACAACGCGGATCCTGAGGATCGCGAAAAGGACTATCTCCCAGTCAAGTTTGATTCTTTGCGCAAGGTGCCTGGCCATGCTGGGTTCGTCAAGGAAAGGTTCGAAAGGTGTTTGGATCTTTATTTAGCCCCGAGGATTCGCAAAAGCAGGCTGAACATCGACCCCAACTCCTTGCTTCCCACGCTCCCCCGCCCCGAGGAGCTCAAACCATTCCCCACCATGTGCCAAACTATATTCAGGGGTCATGATGGGCGGGTGCGCTCGGTCGCGTTCAGCCCCGACGGAGCATGGCTTGCATCTGGAGGCGACGACGGCACCGTCCGCGTGTGGGCGCTCAACGGGCATGAAGACTGGAACGTCAGGCTTTCCTCGGAAGACCCGGTGGAAGTCGTCCGATGGCGGCCAAACAGGGATACCTTTATCCTTGCTGCCGGCGCTGGAGAGGGCTTGTTCTTCATGGTGCCGCCTCTGTGCAGCGATTCGATTGAGAAGTCGAGCCGCGACGTTCTGGACACTGGTTTCGGCTACGCTGCCAATGGCGGTCAAACGCCCGCCGTTCTCGGCGCGCAACGAGAACCTCCGGCAAGATGGTCTCGGCCAGGCCCCAAGCTTGAACAGGCTGGAGTGCTTGTCAAGGCCACGGTGAAAGCGTCGATCAAAACCCTGAGCTGGCACCGACGCGGCGAATTCCTCTGCACCGTCTCACCGACCGGCCAGCGAAGTTCCGTCACGATTCACACGCTGTCGAAACATTTGAGCCAAATTCCCTTTCGCCGTCTGCCCGGATTCGCCCAAACGGCACAATTTCATCCTTCTAGGCCGCTCCTCTTCGTCGCCACGCAGCGCATGATTCGGTGTTATGACCTGCAGAAGCAGGAGCTCGTCAAGGTGATACAACCGGGGGCTCGCTGGATCTCGTCTTTTGACGTCCACTCCGGGGGTGACAACCTGATTGCCGGATCTTACGACCGGAGGCTGCTTTGGCACGACCTGGACCTGTCAAGCCGGCCGTACAAGACCATGAGATTCCATACCGAGGCAATCCGAGCAGTCAAATACCACAGAGGCTTGCCGCTGTTCGCCGACGCCAGCGATGACGGGACGTTGCAGATCTTTCACGGCAAAGTCGTAAGTGACTTGATGGAAAGTGCCACCATTGTACCCGTCAAGATGCTCCGAGGCCACACGGTTGTCAGCAAGCTTGGAGTTATGGACGTGGACTGGCACCCTCGGCACCCATGGTGCTTGAGCGCCGGAGCGGACGGGACCTGCAGGCTGTGGGCCTAAGAGCTTGTCGTGTCTAGGCGCCATAGTGGTTGACGAGAGAAATATGAACATGGAAAATGGCCACAGCGGGTCAATTCACCTCGTATTTTGACTTGGGCCGCTGATAAAGTTCGTTACTCGTGTTCGGCCAAGTTTTCACTCACGAGGACACCTCAACTGCTTGCTGATGGCCAGTCTGTTCTCCTCTTGTTGGCCATCTTTGGCCTTCCGTGCCGAAGTCGGCGAATCTCCTCTCGGGGCTGAGTCGTATCAATCCCCGGGCGACACGATCGGCTAAGGCGAGCATGGACGTTCAGCACAAATACAGGCCCGCTCCAAACCCAGTGAATCAATCCTCTGCAAAAAACTACGGCTTGTTGGGCTCGATCAAGTACATGTGCATTGGACGCGAGGTCGAGGTTCAGATTTGAAAATTGCGGCGAGGCCAAGGTCTAGATATAGACTGGCTTGGATTATGTCACATATTTCCCGCCACTACGACTTGCAACCCTTCACATACTGTACATCCCCCTCCGCGCATTGTTATGCAGTTTTGAGTCTCATGCGCACCCCAGATCTGGCGTAATACTCGAAAGAAAAAGTAACAAAATACGTCGCACTGAGTCAATTGCAAACTAGACTAAGAGTCAGTCACTTTCCGTGGTGTACCGCATCCCGACGCGTCATACCCTACCCTGCCCGGTAGTCATAGCTTCATAGCCATCGTTTGTCAGTAACGTCGCGCTCCCAGCTCCCCCTTTCGGCTGTTTTTCACCACCGTGCCGACCCCAGTGAGGAAGCTAGCGAAGAACGTTACAAAATCAGCGCCCACGCCGTTCACAGCTCCTCCCTCACTTCCTTGGCTTTGGCCTTGGCTGCAGCCTCGGCTTCGGCTGCCTTTTGCTGAGCCGCCTGGTTGCCCAGGTTGAGCTGCTGGGCAACCCATTTCCAGCCCCCCTTGGCAGTCCCCTCGAGCTTAGCGAAGAGTGTTTCGTCAGGAGACGACGTGCCATATCTGAAATAAGTCGAATGCTTGCGGGCCAGGGCCTTCAGCTCTTCGAGCTTGGATCCCTGGGGAACGGAGATACCATAGCTGTCGAGGTACGTCTTGAGGTCGGACTCAGACCAGGCGTCAAAGGTGGACGACTTGGCATTTCCAGTAGCTGCCGCAACGGCGCTCGTCATGGAAGCAAAGCCGGCGCCCCCAGCGGTCGATGCCGACGAGTAAGCCGAGTGAGCCACACTAACCAGCTCGTCACGAGTGGCATCTTTTTTCTCAGCCGCGGCCTTAGCTGCAGCATCGCCATGCTTTGCCAAGTATTTTTTCAGAGTGTCGCGTGAGAATTCATCAAATGTCCAAGCGTTTCCACCAGTCGAAATCTTGTGAGAGTGCTTCCGGACAAGTGCTCGAAGCGAGTCCACGTTGGATTCCTGGGGGACAGGAACGCCACGAGAATCGAGGTAAGCCTTTAAGCGACTTTCAGACCAAGTTCCCGCTGCTTGGTTGAACGCGTCCTGGGCAGCCAGGGAAGCATCATCCGTGGCCTTGGCGAATTGGTTGCCGGCTCTTGATGTAGCGGCACCGAAAGCTGAAGATGCACTGGCGCCAGCAGTGTCGCCAAGTATCTCGGCGCGGTGCTTGCGAACGAGGGCACGAAGTTCGTTGGCACGAGTGCCCTGGGGGACGGGAATGCCGTTCTTATCACAAAACTCCTTGAGCTGGGACTCACCCCAGGCATCAATAATCATGTCAGTCAGCGTCGCGTATGCGGCTTGGGCGCTCGCAGTTACTCTCGCAGAGTCTCTCTGGGCTTTGAGGTAGGCAAGTCGGGAATTGCGGCGCACTGCGGCGACAAGCTTGTCTCGGGACGAGGGCTGGGGGACAGGGAATCCGTTGGTATCGAGCCAAGACTTGAGATCAGACTCGGACCAAGCCGTGTAAAGCCAGTTGCCCGGATAAGCAGCAGTCTCCCCCAGCTTCTTCGCGGTGGTTTCATAACCAGAGCGAGCTTTCTGGAGGAGGGTATCGCGGTGGCGCGGCTGGGGAACTGCAAAGTGCGAAGAGAGAGATTAGCATGCATGAATGAGAATACGCGTCTGCAGCAGAGGAATGCCCATGCCGGCGTGTGAGGAATCGTGGAGTGGGGTTGAGCTACAAAAGCCCGTGAAAACGTACCAGGAATATTGTTCTTGTCACAGAAGGCCTTGAGCTGGCTCTCGGTCCAGGTATCAAAGATCCAATCCTTGACGCTAGCCCAGGCCTGGCGAGCATTGTCGTCCGTCTCGTACCAGTTGGCCTTGACCTGAGCAACGAGACTGTCCTTGGTCTCATCGGCCTCGGCGGTCGCCTCCTTGCCCGTGGCATGGATGAAGTTGCTCAGTTGAGCCGTGTCCCATCTCTTGTAAGGTTCGACGATGAAATCGTTCCAGTGCTCGTGGACCCGCGCCTCTAGATCGGCACGACCGGCGGGCGTAGGGTAGGGGACGTCATGATCAGAGAGCCAGCGCTCGAGCTCCGACTCGTGCCACTTATTATAGGCTGCAAAAGTACCATGATTAGCTGAGAGGTCGAGACGCGGCATGCGCAAGCAGACAGCGCTGGAACAATGGGTGGTTCACGTACCAGCCTTTGTGCCGGGAAACCAGCTGCTGGCGACGATGCCAGAAGCAGCAACAAGAGCCGTAAGGATCACCGTGAGATGCCTCATGATGCTGCAACTGAGGCGGAAGAGTTGCAAGTGCTGGAGAACGCTCTATTGGCGTCGGGCCGGGATGATGAGGAGATGCGGGAAACAGTAGAGCAGGGAGCTGACCGATGAGTGTATGCAGTGCAGCGTGTTGAGAGGTTAAAGAATTGCGAAAGTGAGGGGGTTTTCATGCACAAATATGGGAGAGGTTGTAGGAATGGGAGGGAAAGGGAGGAGGGCAGGTAAGAGTTGGCTGGAGGAGAAGGGGAGAGACGAGTTGGACATGGGAGTTGATCCATCACGTCACTGGCTTTAGGCCTTGCAGCAGGCGAAGCCCATGTCAGTTCAGACAGGTAGGGGGTACTTGACTACTAGTACGCCCCCAGAGGAGTGTACTGTACTGTACATACAAGTAAGTCGGCTGCGGTAGATCATCTGTGCTTTCTTCTTTCACCAAGACTATCTTACAGTACGTATTGAGCTGCCCATATCAGGGCAAGCAGATAAGTCCCTGCAAAAGGTACCTAGGTAGCGCCTTATCAGAGATACTTGGGCGTCGAGCTTAAAGAGGTATCCATCCATCCACCTGGCGTGACGGGCAGGGGCAGGAGCTTCGGCCACTATGACGTAAGGCAGCTTGGGAAAGCTTCGTCGGCTACAGGCAAAACACGCACAATCAAATCACCCTGCTCTGGGTTTTTGCTCAAAACCCCCTCCCAGGAGCACCTGGCTATCTAGGTGAGATACATACATACCTGCCCGGTTGTGGCAGGTGGCTTCCCAGATAGGTACGATGGACAGGACCTACCCATTCATGTATGTTCCTGTGTACCTGTAGTAATAAGGGTGACATCATCACGCCAGTGTCGTAATCACAGTGCTACCTACTCGGTTCATTGAGGTTGCGGAAGGCAGCCCAAGTTGCGTGGCAAACTTGGGTAGCACCAATCATAATGCACTACTGAGGCAATCGTTCGAGCTAGTTCACCGGTACCAAGGTGAATTCCGTGGCCCGCACCTCATGTACACATCGTTACCTCAGACGCTTCTGCAAAGCGTAAAAACCAAATCCTTCATTCTCGGCTCCGGTTGCGACAAAGAAGCTCTTGCGTCTGGTCAGGTGAACCACATCTCACTCCAGGGACTGCTTGAGACATTGCTGAGAGATGCTTCTCTATGTATACATAGAAAGCCCGTTGCTATACCCCGTGCCCCTGTCGCGATGGCCCTGTAGCTGCCGCCTTGCCAGTCGCGGAGTGAAGCTATTACGCGTAAAAGTTGACCGTCTACGCAACGTGGTCAGCTGGGCTCACTCGTGGTCATCAATCCGGCGCCAAGGGGCATCACTTACATCCTTCTTCTTGGCTTGCACCTCGGCAATAGCGTCCACGTAGTGTTCGTGTCCAATCTTGTTCTTCCCGGACCGCAACGCTATCATGCCCGCCTCGACGCACACGGCCTTCAACATGGCACCGCCGAACTCATCGGTACTGCGTGCCAGCTCGCCCCAGTTGACCCCAGGATCCACCTTCATCTTTCGTGAGTGGATCTTGAGAATCTGAGCTCGCGCTTCCTCGTTCGGCAGTGGGAATTCAATCTTGCGATCAAGACGGCCAGAGCGGAGCAGCGCCGGGTCTAGAACGTCGACTCGGTTCGTCGCCGCCAACACTTTGATACGGTCATCTGACGCGAAGCCGTCTAGTTGATTCAGTAGCTCCAACATGGTCCGCTGCACTTCTCGATCACCGCTCTTCTCGCTGTCGAAGCGCTTCGTGCCCACGGCGTCCAGTTCGTCGATGAAGATGATGGCCGGGGCCTTTTCCTTGGCCAACGCAAAGCAGTCCCGAACTAACTTGGCACCGTCGCCAATAAACATTTGGACGAGCTGGGGCCCGGCGAGCTTCAGAAACGTGGCATCCGTTTGCGCAGCACATGCCCTCGCCAAGAGAGTTTTGCCAGTACCAGGAGGACCGTACATCAAGGCGCCTAGATTTTCCGAGTCCAGTCAGAATACCATGCGGCACTAGAACCATCGTTACCCAGCAGGAGACTCGTGAGAAAGGAGGTGAGCGCGCCAAAGATGGAGCGATGCACTGCATACCTTTGGGTGCCTTGATGCCAATCTTCTTAAATCGCTCGGCTTCCTTCATTGGCCATACAATGGCCTCGACGAGCTCCTCGATCTGTTTGTCTAGTCCCCCCACGTCGGTATACTGCTCTGTGGGCTTCTCATCTACCTCCATGGCCTTGACCCGGCTGTCGTATTCGGCAGGCAGGGTATCGAGGATGAGGTACGAATCCTTGTTGACACCAATGAGGTCGCCAGGCTTCAGCTTGTCGGAGTCAACCAGGCCAATGAGAGGCAGGAAGATGGTTTGTCGCGTGGAGGTCTTGATGACAGCCGATTTGCCCACTCTAGTCGCATCCAGATCGATGTTGGCACCTTCCTCGGACGACTCGGCCGTGGGGTCGAGATCCAGTAACTCGACGACGTTCCCGACCAAGTAAGGCAGTTGTCTGCAGTTCCAGCATCAGTAGTCTGCCGCGACCATGGCCAAAATGCACCGTAGGCAACGTCACTAGCCTGTTGTTGGCAATCTTGTCCGCATTGTCCTTGATCTTTTCGCCCATTGCAGCTTTCTCGTGCGACAGTCGGGACAGCTCGCTCTTCATGATCCGAGAGTCGTTTTCTAGAAGTCGCTTCCGAGTTTGTATGTCTTGGGTGCTGAGACCAAGGATTTCATCGTCAAGAATGTCATCCTCGTCCTTGTCCTTCATGACCTCGTCACCATCCGACGCTCTCTGCTCACTCCGGCCATCTACACCATCTCTCATCTTGTCATCCCTTCCTCTGCGGTCAAGATCGTCGAGCTCTTCAAGTGTCGACATGGCGATGCGGCGGTGGAAGCTCAGGGCGACAAGCGAGAACAGTCAAAGGATGAGCGACTGGAATGGCAACGGACAGCCACGGGGTCAGATGGAGGAGGCCTCAGGAAGGCAGAGAGAAAGTCAATAGAGGAGGTCAAGGCGCCCTGGAAAGCCGATTCCTTGGTGGTGGTGAGGATGGCCGAGGGAGGTTGCTCCTGGAGACTTGCTGAGCTGGAAGGCACCTGCTAGCGGCATGGTACGAATTTGGGGCTAATTCCGGAGAGCTTGAGAAAGGTACGGGATACTTTGTACTTTGCCTGATCTATAACCTTAGGTACTTGTGGAAAATATACCAGAATACCAGTCATTTCTAAAGGAGGTGCCTCCACTTTTAGCGGAGGTGACTAGTTTATTAACAGGTTATAAGTTCCGGTTTGCGCATGTGCGCCTATAGTGTGCGCCAGGATAGCGCGGTTCGATGTTCGAACCCTATAGATAATAAATTAAGAGTAAGCCTTCTTAGGCTAAAGATTACTGCTTAAAGAATATAACGCTACTATCTAGCTCTACCTTCTTTTTATAATACGCGTAGACCTATAAGGAGGTGTGGAAAATATATTAAAATATTAGTTATCTTTAAAAGAGGTGCCTTTACTTTTAGTAAAGGTAACTAGTTTTTTAATAGGTACTTACTTACGCGCGCTAAGGGGGGGGAGGTTAAGAATATATACTACGCCTTACGGCGTAAGGATAGGGGGATAAGGCGCGGACTAATTACCGCCGGTTAAGGCCGATACTATAGACTAATTACCGCCGGTCGGGGCTAGTACTACGGACTAATTACCGCCAGTCGGGCCGGTATAACGGACTAATTACCGCATATAAACGTATATAAGGGTTTAAAAATAGTAAAAAGCTTATCTATTCTTAAAGGCATAGCTAGCTACTTTATACTTAGTTCTTTAAGCTAATTTTAAGGATCTTTAACTATACTTATCCGTAGTATATAAAGTAAACTATAAATATCCTTATAAAATTGCTTAATAAACTAAGTATAAGCTTAGTTAAAAATACTATAAACTATAATCGGGGAAATCCCTTAAATATCCCTAGATATCCCTTAAAAATCGCGGTAAGGTTTATCCTATATCTTCCGGGGTGCTTTTATAGTTAGAAATAGGTCGAACCTTAATTAAGATATCCCGCGGAAATCCTTAGAAATCCCTTAAAGATACCGGCGGAATCCGCTTAATAGTTTCTATAGTATCTCTTATAGTTAAAGACGTCGTAAACTATAGTTAGGTAGGCTCTTAACCCTTTATAGTTATATCCTAGAAACCTTAGCGGGGTTTAATTAGTAATATTTATCGTATCTCTTTAAGCGAGCCTTCGTAGTGCGTGCTCCGGGCGTTCCTATCGCGGGGTTTTATAGGGCTTCCTTAAGAGTAAAGTAAGGAGTCCGGGCATAGCCGTTTAAATTCTATAATAACTCCCTTAAGTAAGAAAGAAAAGCTAACGTTCTTATTAGTTTAAAGTAAGAATAAAGTAAAGGGGGTGCTAAGTAATAGCTTTATAGTAGCGTTTTTATACTATATTAGTAATATGCTATCCTTATTCTTTTAATAGTTTTTTTAGCCTATCTAGCTAATAGTAGCTAAGTAGCTTAAGATAGTTAGTAAGTAGCTTTATTATAGATCCTTACCTTATATTTAATCGTGCGGCGTCGTCCTTATTAAGGCGATTAGTGCGTTTAGCTAAAACTTATAGTAAAGTTTCTAATTCTCTTTTAAAGCGTGTGTTTAAGCCCTTACCGGGCAGTAAGGAATCTCCTTACTAAGGAATGCTTAAGTTCCTTAGCAAGATACGTTATAAGAGATTAGCTTTATTTAGGCCTTATCTCGTATTATTATCTTACTTACCTCTCTTACGCCGTTTTTTAATCCTTTACTAAGTCTCGTATTTTACTTACTAGCCTTATAGGCCGCCTATAGGTAAGATATTATATCCTACTTACTACCGCTATCGTAGTTATCCCCCGCTTTTTATCGCCGGGCTTTTTAACCTATTATCCTTCTTACGCGGCGCTACTACCTATACCTTTCCGCCGACTAACGCGCGTCTAGCTACCGGGAAGGTATTAAGGTAAGGGTAGGCCGTCCCGCTAATATTAACGGGTATAGTTAGCACTAAGGTATTAAACGTTTATATTCCCGCTTAAAAGCGGGTAATAAGGTCCTTAATAGTTTTAATACTTAACTCCTCGCTCTTAAGGTTCTAAACGTACTTAATAGTCTTAAAGAACCTTTATATAGAGGGGGCCTTAAAAGCGAGAATATATAGCGCGTAGTCGGTGCGGCTAATAAAGCGGATATCGAAGCTTAAAAACTTTATTGCTTAAGTTAAAGTTAAGTCGCGTTTAGACTCTTCGCGGGCTTATAGGTAGAACTTAGCGTAGTTTATAGCTAGGCGGAAACTCTTAATTATTATAATCTTATCGCCGGAGTATAGGCCTATAAAGCTAGGTCCGTTAAGGATTATATCGGTTATTACTAGCGGCTCTTATAAGATCGGGCGGCGGAATATATCGTAAGGCTAGTTATCGCTATCTCCTTTAATTAAGGAGGGATAGCGGATAGACTATAATAAGGCGCTTATACGCCTCTATATAGCCGGGCTAAGCGTAGCGGCGGGCGGGAAAAGCGTTTGCTAAGAGGGATTAAATAGGTCCTTAAAGCTTATTACGGCTATAGGCTAAGAAGGGGATTTTATAGCACGGGCTAGACCGCGTGCGAAGCGAGATAGGGTTTCGGCTATAGTTACTTAAGACGCTACTATAAACCTAGCTATAAACTAGTTAAGCTAGGCCTTAGATATATAGTTAAGGATAGCGCGGACGTTATTTTAGTCGTTTAGCTAAAGCGGGTTTCCGCTAGCTACGGCGGCTACTATAGATCTTAAGACTATAGCGAGGTTAGCTAACCTTAAGGCGTTAAGTATCGGCTAGTTATTCCGCTAATAAAGATTTCCGGCTATACCTTAAAAAATATACGGGCAGCGGGGGCTTTTAAATAATAAGAGCTAGGCAGGAGGTATAGCTAAGTTGCCGCGAAACCGGCCGTTTAAACCTCGCTATAGTATAGGGCCGGGAGGCGAGTCGTCTAAGTTAAGTGTTTAAAGAGGGTAGTATAGGCCGTCCCTTATAGTGCCGTAGTTTAAGTCGAATCCGTTAGCTTAAGCGCGGCTACGGAAGGCGGCGTAGGTTTATATAGAAGCTTAAACTTAAAGGTTTTAACTCTCGCTAAGGGACTTAAGGCTACGGAGGATAGCCGCCTTGTTTCTATAGAGCTTAAGGGCTTGCTTATATTCTTCGTATTAAAGGCGTAAGGGCTTACGGGAGAGCGGGCTAAAGAAGTAATTATAAAATAGCTAATCTTAGCTATAGGAGATATTAAACAATAAAGGGACTTAAAACGAGAGTATAAGGATCGTAGGCTTAAGGTAAAGAAGGTTATACGTATAGGAGTAAGTAAGGTGCGGCGGGCTATAGCTTATAGTAAAGGGAAATATAGTTATAAAAGGAAAAAAGGAAAGGAGAGAGGGCGGGCGGCGGAGAGAATTTAAATAGGTATGCTATAAGGCTAAAAAGGCCTTATTACTTAAGGTAAACGGCGGTATATTATTATTAAAATAACTAATTACCCTAAGCGTAGTAAGTTATAGTTTCTTATAACTTATAGTAGCTTTTAAGTCTTATACTTAGGCTTAACCGCTTAATTCTCTTAGTTAAAGAGTTTTATATTAAGTTATAAGGGCCGCGCGTTATGCTCTCGTCCGAACTACTTAGGTAGCTAACTTTTCTTATGCCTTTTCGAAGGCTTTTACGATCTTCGGTAAGAAGACTGCTTTTTCGTTTACTTATAAGTTATAGCTGCTTAGCTAGCCTTTTTAAGCTACGAGGAATTCCTTCCTTAGCTTTCCGCTGCCTTTTTTTATTATACGGCTTTATAGGATTTATTTTACTTCTTACTCGTCTAAGTAAGGTATCCTTTCGTCTTAAACTAGTCTTAAGCGCGTAGCTAGCTCGTCCGCTAAGCATAGTTATACTATTAAAACAACCGGATAAATATTTAAGGACCTTTTTATATCTAACTAGTATATAAGCTATCTTACTTTAGCGGTAACTTTAAACGGCTTAGTACGTCTTTCTTAAAGCTTCGCTAGTTTGCTATCCGCGATATAATAGCCTTTACTAAGCTATAACTAAACTTAATCGCCGGGCTTAAATTTTAGCGGGCGGTGTTTCTTATTATATCTATCCTTTATAGCGGCTTAAGCGTAGGCAATAGCTAACCTAGCTTCTTTTTATAAGACTTCTCGGTTTTATAGGTATAAATAGTTACTAAGGAACTAAAGGCCGTCGTTTATTTTTATCCTTATAATAAGCTTATTAAAGGCCGCGTAAATTACTAAGGAGAAGGAATTATTAAGGCTAAACTAAAGGGCGACTAGCGTATCGGTTTAGCATAGGTCTAGGAAATTAGCGGTAAAGAATTATAGCGCGATTTCTACGGTTTAGTTTCGCCTTTCCGATAAGCCGTTAGTTTAAGGGTACTAAGCGGTAAATATAAGAAGCTTCGATCCGAAGGCTTACTATAAGGTCCGCTAAAATGCTAAGGTAAACTTTACGTCCTAGTTAGAGATTATCCCTTTCGGAATCCCTTAATTAGCGTAAAGTAGTTTAATATATAACGCTTATACTTAGTCTTCCGCTATAAACTAGTTATTGCTTAGGATAAGGAGATATATTTTTAAGAATTTATCGGTTATAGTTAGTAAGGTATTAAAGAAGTTCTTTATAGGATCTTTTTATAAGGATTATTCGGCTTAAACTACTAAAAGCCTAGTAATAAAGTCTATCGTTATTATATAGTATAAAACTAGTAGGCTTTAAATCGGGATAAGCTATCTTAGCGTCTTACCTTAGTCGGTTTAGTTATAGTAATAAGTATCGTAGCCGTCTACGACCTTATTTATATATCTACTAAGCTATAGGATTAAGAAGCTTTTAGATAGGTCTTACTATATATAGGTGCGGCCGGCATAAAAGTATTTAGCATAGGCGTCTTCGACGATCTCCTTAGCGTAGGTCTCGGGGATATATAGTCTCCGGCGTCCGTCGTTCTCCGTAAAGTATAGCAACCCTTACGACCGGAGAAATAGGAGTCTAGGGACCCTGTCCTTATCGCTAAGCTACGCTATAATTTTTGCTTACTATATATCTTCCGTATATCCGTCGATTATCTTTTAGCGGAGCGGTAATTCGATTAATACTTCTACGTAAAGGAATATATAGTCCGTTATCTCGTTTTCTTAAATACTTTTTAATTCCCTTTCTTAGTTTAAGGATACCGGCCTATTATCTTAGTGCGGTAAATATAAGAGCGCGTCCGGTATAACGTTTTCGACGCTTAGGATATAGTATACCTTAAGCGGGAATTAGCTTAAGTATTAAGATATAAAGACTAGCTTATTATTAGATTTTATATTAGTAAAGAATAAGGATTTTTAGTATACGATTCCGTAGGTGCTTATATAGTCGGTAAAGATAACTACTTATAGCGTTCTTATAGATAGTACTATAGTGCGTAGCTTACGTACTACTTATACTAGCTTAGCTACTTTAAGTTCCGTAGGCTAGTATTAAGGTTCTCCGCCTTAAAGGGCGCGGCTTAAGTAAACGATAAGCTAGACCTTAGTCTAGGCTAGTAGCGTCTTTTTATCCTATTCTATGCCTTTTTTTAGGTAGAAAGCTATAGCCGCTACTCCGTATTCTCGGGATATATCGATTTAAATAAATAGTTATTAGGCGGGGTCGAAGTAGTAAATCGTCTAGGGCTTAGTAAGTTTCTTAGTTAGAATCGCGAAGGCCTCTTTTTCTTCCGGAGTAGGCTAGAAAGCGGCTTTCGCGGCGTATTAAGCCCGTCCTTAGCCCCTTAAAGGGACTCCTTCTTCCTATCTTACCCGGAGCAGCTCCGTCTTTTATTTTTATAAGACGTCGACTTCCTTAGCGAAATACGGGACTATATAGCGTAGCTATTTAGTAAGGCCGATCTATTTCTTAAGCTATTAAAGGTTCTTTAAGAACGCGATATCCTTTAAGGCTCGCACGCGTTCGTCTATATTTATTAAGCCGATAGCGTCTACCTTAAATCCGAGGAGCTATATAGATAAGTATGCTAAAAAGGACTTTAGTCTAGATAAGGTGATATTATAGTCGTAGAAAGCGCGGAATACGGCCTCTAAATATTAAAGGTGTTCTTTAGCTATATCGGAGTAGATAATAATATCGCTAATATAGGCTGCTGCGTATTCTTAGTATCTACGGAGGACGTTATCGATAAACCTTTAGATATATACCGGGGAGTTTTTAAAGCCTATAAGTATTACTAGTAATCTTTCTAGCCCGTAATAGCTTATAACCGTAAACTTTTCCTAGTAGTTTTAGTAGACTAAGAACTAGTAAAAAAACGATTATACGTTTACCGTACTAATAAACTTCTTTCCTTAAAAGCGTTTAATTATATCGCTTTAAAGGGGCATTAAGTATACGTTTAAGGTAGTAATAGCGTTAATCCCCTGTAAGTCTACGACTACTTGTCCTTTCTCCTTTTTATTTACTATCTTTTATACTATAAATACTAGCGCCGCGAATAAGGTTAGCTTATAAACTCGTTTTAATCGGCCTTACGCGGTTAGCTAGCTAAATATTATATTTACTACCTTCTTATCTTTATCGCTTAATAAGTATAATCTTAATACGACTTATTAGTATTGCTATCCTTTTACTAAAGGAATGCGTATATATTCGGATTTATCTATATATACTACTCCTTTATTCTTTTAAAGGCGGGGAAACGATTAAAGGATATCTTAGACTTTTAATGCGTATTTTAGGTCTTTAGCGTAGATCCGGACGCCCTCGTTAGTAGTAAGTTCGGGTAAGTCCTTAGTTCGGCCGATTCCGAGTTTATAGTTTATAGTAAGATCCTTTTATAGGAAGTCCTCGGCGGGATTTATTCTATCCGGATTTTCTATAAGGGCTTCCGCTAAGGAAGCCGTAGTATTAACCTTCTTATATAGCTAAAACTGCTCGTTAAGGTCCGTAATTATCCCTACCTTTTAGCCTTAGCGGAGTACTAGTAGTTTCTTAAAATAGTTTATCGCCGTAAAGCTCGTGTAATTCTATATTATTATCCGGGCGAGCTTAAGGTTATCGGGGAAAAATATTATATTATGCCTTAATAGTAGCGCCCGGACCTACACGGGTAGGGCGTAGCTAAAACTAGCTAGAATCGTCGTAGTAACTAAGTAAATTACCCGTTTACGTATCGCTAGTCTTAGCTAAACTATCTTAACTTCGGCTTTAATCCCTTTATAAGCCTTAATCCGTAGGACTAATATAGAGTTAATAAGGTCCCTTAAGTAAGGAACTAAAAAGTCTTAGCTAAGCAATATATTAGCCGCTAAGCGTTTTACTATCTAGGCGCCGATTCTTACTTTTATAACCGCGAGGCTACCGTCTAGCCTTCTTAGTATATAAGCGGTAAATTCCGCTTATCTAATAATAGCTATTCTTCTTACTCCTTAGATAAGAATTTATTAAAAAGAGTTTATAGTTACGTTTTAAAAGGTCTTTACTAAGTCGGCTTAAATAAGGCTTCGGTTTACCCCGGTATCCGCATAGGCTTTAATGCTTATCTTAGGCCCTTCTTTTCCGTAGACTAATAAGCGTGCGTAGGTAAATTATAACGGCCTATTAAGGTTTAATAGCTAAACGTCGGGGGAAGCCTTAACTATCTAAACGCTTTAAAGCTTTTAAATAACTACTTACTATACTAAGCTACGTCTTTATAAAGCAACGTCTTAGTTAAGGTTAAGGGGGTATTTATCTTTAACGTATTAGTAAAGTTTATTCTTTAAAGGGAATGCTTCGCCGTAAAATCCGCACGCTTTATCGGCCTCTTATATTAAGTCTATTATAATATAGATTGCGGTTTCTTTTAAGCTTTTGTTAGTATCCGACTAAGCTCCTTTTATATCGTACTCTTTATCCTTTAAATAGTCGTTAGTCTTTACTATAGTTCTTTCTTTAGTCGCGGGGTATGCCCGTTTTAGCTTTAGCGTTAGCGAGTATATAGTCTTAAAGGTCCCTTCTCTCTTAAGCCGGAGGACCTTAACTTATATTCTTAGCTATTTAGGCGGGTTTCTTCCTTAACTTAGCGATCGCTATAAGGCTTAAGGTATATCTATCCTTACTAAGCGGTTTAAAAACGTAACCCTTAGTCTTAGTAAGCCTTTAATAGATAGTTAAGGCGTCCCGGACTATCCTTTAAGTGCGTACGGGGTATAGCTAGTTAGCCCTCGCTTTTTTATAGGTTAGACTTATTTCTTTCGCGCTAATAAGTGCTTTTACGATTCTTAAGTATATTTAACTTATAGCTAAGGAAGAATTTCCTTATATTCGTTAACCTATTTATTAATATCCTCGTTCCTTACTAAACGTCGTAAGGATTCTTATAAGTAAAT
>JAPEBW010001768.1:0-19147 GCA_027405785.1 Ophiocordyceps robertsii | reverse complement strand
AAGTAATAGCTTTATAGTAGCGTCTTTACGCTATATTAATAATACGCCGTTCTTATCTTTTTTATAGTTTTTTTAGCCTATCCGGCTAATAATAGCTAGGTAGCTTAAAATAGTTAGTAGGCGGCTTTTATTATAAATCTTTACTTTATATTTAATCGTGCGTCTTTGTCTTTATTAAGGCAATTAGCGTATTAAGCTAAAACGTATAGTAAAGTTTTTAACTTTCTTTTAAAGCGTGCGTTTAAGCACTTATTAAGTAATAAGAAGTCTCCGCGCTAAGAAATACTAAAATTCCTTAGCGGGATATATTATAAGAGACTAGCTTTATTTAGGCCTTATCTTATATTATTATCTTACTTACCCTTTTACGCCGTTTTTAATCCTCCGCTAAATTTCCTATACTACTTACTAGCCTTATAAGCCGCCTATAAGCAATATATTATATCTTACTTACTGCCGCTATTATAGTTATCCCCCGCTTTTTATTATTAAGCTTTCCGACTTATTATCCTTTTTATATAGCGCTACTACCTACGCTTTTCCGCTAACTAACGCGCGTTTAGCTATTAAAAAGGTATTAAAGTAAAGGTAAGCCGTCCTATTAATATTAATAAGTATAGTTAGTACTAAAGTATTAAATATTTATATTCCCGCTTAAAAGCGGGTAATAAGGTCTTTAATAGCCTTAATACCTAACTTCTCGCTCTTTAGGTTTTAAATATACTTAATAGTCTTAAAGAACCTCTTTATAAAGGGGGCTTTAAAAGCGAGAATATAAAGCGCGTAGTCGGTACGGCTAATAAAGCGGATATTAAAGCCTAGGAATTTTATTACTTAAGTTAAAGTTAAGTCGCGTTTAGACTCTTCGCGGGCTTATAAGTAAAACTTAGCGTAGTTTATAGCTAGGCGGAAACTCTTAATTATTATAATTCTATCGCTAAAGTATAAGCCCGCGAAGTAAGGCCCGTTAAGAATCGTATTAGTTATTATTAACGGCTTTTATAAAATCGGGCGGCGGAATATATCGCGAGGCTAGTTATTGCTATCTCTTCCGGTTAAAGAAAGATAGTAGATAGACTATAGTAAGGCGCTTATATACTTTTATATAGCCGGGCTAAGCATAGTAATAAGCGGAAAAAGCGTTCGCTAAGTAAGACCGAATAAGTCCTTAAGGCTTATAGCGGCTATAGGCTAAGAAGGGGATTTTATAGTATAGGCTAAACCGCGTGCGAAGCAAAATAAGGTTTTAGCCGTAGTAGCTTAAGACGCCGCTAAAAACCTAGCTATAAACTAGTTAAGCTAAGCCTTAAATATATAATTAAGGATAGCGTAAATATCGTTTTAATCGCTTAGCTAAAGCGGGTTTCCGCTAGCTATAGCGGCTACTATTAATCTTAAGATTATAGTAGTAACTTTTTTATAAGCTTAATCCGGAGGGTATTTAGTAAGCAGGGAGCTAAATAGTTTTAAAGTTAGTTTATCCTTACTTTTTTTATTTAAAGGATAATTAATCCGTTTAAGTAATACTAAATTTAGTTTACTTAATTATATAGGTTTTATTATTTTATAGTTTATCTTTTATTAGTATTTTAAAAGCGGATTGCCTCTTAAAAAGTAATAGTCTTAGCTTAGCTAAGCGGGACTTATTTTATATTCCGTTTAACTTTATAGGCTATTATAGTATAATACCTTAAAAAAGGGTAAAGGAGATTATTAAACTAATATACTTAGTAAGCCGCGGCCTTTTTTACTTTTACGGCTTACTTATCTTAGAGTTTTATTATAAGCATATTAAGGAAGAGGTGCTTATTATTAAGGTTAGACTTAAAAGCTAATAAGAGCTTCTTACTAAAGAAAATATTATTAAGTATTTAACTTCTTATAAAATAAGTACTTAATCGTATAATATAGTCGCTTTTAGCTTAGCGAATATTTAAAGGATTTCTATTTAAATAAGTAGGAATTGCTACTATTTACTATGCTTTATAGTATAAGGGTAAAGGGATAAGGCGTAGACTAATTACTACTAGTTAAGGCTAGTACTATAAACTAATTACCGCTAGTTAAGGCTAGTACTATAAACTAATTACCGCTAGTTAAGCCGGTATAACGGACTAATTACTATATATAAACGTATATAAGGGTTTAGAAATAGTAAAAAGCTTGTTTATTCTTTAAAGTATAGCTAGCTACTTTATACTTAGTTCTTTAAGCTAATTTTAAGGATCTTTAACTTTACTATCCTTTTATTAATTATTAATATATAGATAAACTATTAATATTCTTATAAAATCGCCCAATAAACTAAGTATAAGCTTAGTTAAAAATACTTTAAATTATAATTAAGGAAATCCTTTAAATATCCTTAGATATCCTTTAAAAATCGCGGTAAGGTTTATCTTATATTTTTAAGGTGCTTTTTTAATTAAAAACGAGTCGAACTATAATTAAGATATTCTATAGAAATCCTTAGATATCCTTTAATAATACCGGCAGAATCCGCTTAGTAGTTTTTATAGTGTTTTTTATAGTTAAAGATATTATAAACTATAGTTAAACGTCGTAAACTATAGTTAAGTAGGCCCTTAACTCTTTATAGTTATATCTTAAAAACCTTAGTAAGGTCTAACTAGTAATGTTTATCGTATCTCCTTAAGCGAGCTTTTATAGTACGTGCTTTAAGCGTTCTTATTACGGGGTTTTATAAGGCTCTTTAAAAGTAAAGTAAGGATTTTAGCATAGCCGTTTAGATTCCGTAATACTAAATAAGAAAAGATATAAGAATCTTAAGTAAGAGGGAAAAATAGTGTTTTATAAAAATAAGATATTCCTTACCTTAAATACTAAGAAAATAGTTATAATAGATTTTTATTCGCACCTTTTATACGGATATTAAGCTATTATAAAAATATATAATAAGATTAAAAACTATTATAATACTTATAACCTTTATAAGAAAATTTAAGGAGTTATTAAGTTATATAAAGTATATAATAAAAGCAAGGCTATATAATATAAGCCTTATAGTAACTAAGTATTTTTAAAAGTTCTTTTAAGACTTTAAGACTTTATAGCTTTAAACTTTATTACGAAATTACTAAAGTTTATAAATCCTATAACTAATATAAAATATAATTCTATTTTAGTTATAGTTAATTATCTTATAAAGTACGGCTATTTTATTTTAATATATAAAGCAATAAATATAAAAAAATTATCTTATACTTTTATAAGATATATTATAGCTAATTAAGGACTTTTAAGTTTAATTATTTCGGATAAAGATCCGAAATATATTTCGAATTTCTAGTAAGGTTTAACGCAAGCCTTAAGTATAAAGTAAAATTTATTTACTACTTTTTACCTTATTATAAACGGAATAGTAAAACGATTAAATTAAACGCTTAAGTAATATCTTAAAAGCTATATAAATTATTAGTAGGATAATTAGCTTTTAAAATTGCTTATAGTATAGTTAGCGTATAATACTTCTTATTTTAAGCTTCTTAAGAATACTTTAGTATTTATAAATTATAGCTTTACCCTTAAAGCTTATAGGCCTTTTTTACTTAAAGAAGTTATAGCTAAAAAAGCTATATTAAACTTTAAGTAGTTAATAGGCTTATATAGATTTATAAAATTAGAATTAAAATATATTGCTAAAAAGATATTATATTATTATAATAAGAGATAGTCTTTAAAACTTTCTTTATTTAAAGGCAATAAAGTATATCTTTTAATAAGGAATTTTAAGACTAATAGACTTAATAAGTCTTAAGATTATAAGAAGATAAGACCTTTTAAAGTAATAAAGAAAATAAGAAATGTTAATTATAAGTTAGAACTTTTAACTAGTTTACTTATATATATTATTTTTTATATATCTTTACTAAAGCCGACTTTATAAGAAACTAAGGTAGTAAGAGAACTAAACTTAAAAAGAGTCGAAAAGAGCGAACATATAGTAAAAGCTATACTCGCTAAAAAGATAGAAAATTAAGACTACTTTTATTTAGTAAAGTAAAAGGACTATCTTAGTTCGGATAATACTTAAGAACATATAAAGCACTTAAAAAATACTTTAAGAAACGTTAAGGATTTTAATCGATATAACCCTTAAAAGGAAGTATTAGCTTCTTTAAGCTAGGATTTCTTTACTATCTTAGATAGTAAAAGTAAAAGGAAATCTAAATAAGATTTTTCTTTAAAAAAGATCTATAAAAATAAAAGATTAGGATTTTCTTTAAAAATTCTTAAGGTTACTTTCTTAAAGGAGGATTTCTTTAAATATTTTAAGTAGTTTCTTAAAAGGTTAAGAATAACTTATAAAAAAGGAACGTTTATCTTTTTAAGTTTAAAAAGACCTTAAAAAAGGGAATATATAACGGAAACTTTATTTTATTAATAATCCTAACTATTAAAAGTACTAATATTTAGTAAAGTAAATACTGCTAAATATAAAGGAGTAACTAGTAAAGTAGATACTACTAGTTATAAGTAATAACTATTAAAGTAAATACCGGTAGTTATAAAGAAAGATAATATAGCTTAATAGTTAAAGATAGCTAGTATTAGCTATAAGCGGTATAAGTTAAATATACTTATATTTAGCTTAGGCTAGCTTAAGCTAGCTTGAGCTAGTAACGGGATTAATATTAAATAAATCGACCGATACTTTATATAATCGACTAATACCTTATATAAAGCTAAGGTAAAAGGCCTTTTTTAAAAAGAAGATAGAATCTTATAAAAGGTTTTAAAATAAGGATATCTAGTCTTATAAGCTAGTTATAAGTAATAAAGCGTATATTACTTATAATTAGTAATAAAAATAGTATAAGCTATTTTTATTAGCTTAAAAAGTAGTTTAATAACTTTATAAGTTATATAAGGTATAAGTTATAAATTAGTAAATAAAGGTATATAAAAGCATATAGAAAGAAAGCCTTTTAGTAGCTTTAAAAAGGTATAAAAAGAGGTCTTTCCTCTTTTTTCTCTTAACTCCTTTCTTTTCTTTCTTTTTTCTTTTTTAGCTAGTTTTAATACGAGAAATCCGTATAATAAGATACCCTTACCTTTTTCGGTTTAGTAGTAAGCACTAAGTCTTGTTCTCTCTTTCCGGCTAGTAAATTTAAATTGAATAAATTACGCCTTACTACTTAGCGTAGAAGAAACGCTTAAGGTTCCGTAATAATTACCTTTACGGACTTTATAAGTATATAGCTAGCTTTCCTTACCTTACTGTTTTACTAAAATATATAAGGTGCGCTATTATATAGTATAAAGTAATCCTATTTTAACTAAGCCTTTTTCTTCTTAATATAAAATTTTATTGCGTTATTAAAGGCTAGTACTTAAATAAAGGCGCTAATAGTACTATTCTTAACTTATAACTTTTAAGCCTTTATTATATTAAAAGCCTAATCTTATATAAGCAAAAATAATACTTAGTAAAATCTAGTAAAAACGTTAATACCGTAAATATAATAGAAACCCTATTCCGTTAGTAATCCTAAGTACTAAAAGTACTAATATTTAGTAAAGTATATACCGCTAAATATAAAGGAGTAACTAGTAAAGTAGATACTACTAGTTATAAGTTATAACTATTAAAGTAGATACTAGTAGTTATAAGGAGAGACGATATAGCTTAACGGTTAAAGATAGCTAGTATCGGCTATAAGCGGTATAGGCTAAACGCGCTTATATTTAGCTTAAGTTATCTTCGGCTAGTAACGGGATTTATATCGACTAATACCTTATATAGAAGTTAAGGCGGGAGGCCTTACTTTAAAAAAGGATAGAATCTTATAAAAGGTTTTAAGATAAGGATATTTAGTCTTATAAGCTAGTTATAAGTAACAAAGCGTATATTACTTATAACTAGTAATAAAGATAGCGTAAGCTATTTTTATTAGCTTAAGAAGTAGTTTAATAACTTTATAAGTTATATAAAGTATAAGTTATAGCTTAATATATAAAAGCATATAAAAGCATATTAAAGGGGAACCTTTTAGTAGCCTTAAAAAAGTATAAAAGGAGGTCTTTACTCCCCTTTCCCCTAACTTCTTTCCTTTCTTTTTTTCTTTTTCTTTAGCTAGTTTTAACTTAAGAAATCCGTATAATAAGATACCCTTACTTTATTCGGTCTAGTAGTCTATACTAAGTCTTTTTTATCCCTTTTAGTAAGTGAATTTAAATTAAATAAACTATATAAAGCTTCTTAGCGTATAAAAAACGCTAAAGGTTCTATAATATAAAACTAGCTTATAAGAGTCTTTATAATCGAATAGCTCCGATAAAGATTACTTAGTATTTTATACTTAGTAAGTTCTTTAAGTTATTTAATAAAGAAAAGGTATTTATTATAATTATATCTATTTAATTATAATAAATAAAAGAAGAAATATCTACTTTTACGATACTATAGCCGACTAATTAGCCGCAAGCTAGTTTAAGATATTTAGAACTTTCTTTCCCCTTTTTAAGTTCTATAAATAGTAGTTCTATTTTAAAGATTAAAGCTTCTAAACCTTATACTAAAGAATTAGCTAAGCTATAAGAGTTTATTACCTCTCTTAAAGCTTATTTTTAGTTTTATCTTACTATAGGAAATTAAGAAGTAATAAAGGTTATATTTATATTTAGTTACCTATAAGGCCTAGCCGCAATATAGTTCGAACCGATTCTTAAAGACTATATAGATAATAGTCTTAATAATAGGAATTCCGAGACGAAGAACATTTTAAGAATTTCAATAACTTTAAAGAAGCTCTATAAAAAACGTTCAGAATTATAAATAAGCAACGATTAGCAAAGCATAAATTAAAAAGCCTTAAGTAGGTTACGTCTTTATTAGCTTATATAGCTCGATTTTAATAGATAACTCTTAAGCTAAAATAAGAAGACGATGCCCTTATAGCTACGTTTTACGAAGGACTAAAAGAAGAAGTTAAAGATAAAATTTACCGCTTAGATAAGCTAAAGACACTATTAGACTATAATAGTCTAGCGGTCCGGATAAACAATAGGCAATACGAACGCTAGTAATAGAGAAAACACCGTTTAACTCTTAGCGGGGTTATTAAGAAAAATAATAAGAAGTAAAAGCGAGACTTAAGTTATAATATAATAGACTTAGATACCCTTAACGCGAGCCCGCTAAAGCCCGCTAAAAAAGCTATTTAATGCTTTAACTATATAAAGGAAGGCTATATCGTAAAAGATTATATTAAGAAGAGGAATTCCTTTAAGGGAAAGGATATACTTATTCGTAAGAATAATACCTTTTTAGCTTATAATCCGCGATATACTTTACTACTACCTTTAACCGAGGATACCGATATTAATATAAAGCTTATTATACTAACCCTTAGTCCGTTTAAGACTAGTTCGCTTATAAAGGGTCTTTATAATAAAGAACTTAAGATTAAGTTAAAAGCTAAAAGCTTAAACGATTAGTAAAGAAATGCTTTTAAGACTAAGGATAATTATTAGTATAGAACTTCTTTATAAATTATTAACGAAGACGACAAAAACGCTCCTTATTTTAATACAAACGTTACGCCTTTAAATATAGAAGAAAGCTATAGTCTTAAAGACCTTAAATTATAAGAAATAGATAAAGAGCCCTCTTTTAAAAAAGAAGATAGTAATAGGCCTTATGCTCTTTTTATAGAATATCTTAATATAGTAATTACTATTAAGGATAAGGTATATAAGTGGCTTTTATAGACTAAATACTATAATAATAATTACTTTATATACCTTTTAGATAAGTAAGGAAGCGGCTAGTTTTTTAAACTAAGGAAGACTTATAATAAACCCGCTATAACGACTAAGAAACTTACTACTAATACTAAGGTTTTTATAGAAAACCTTAAGGAGGATATTAAAGCCGATAAAGAGGAACTTTTATAAGAAAATACTAATAACCGGATTAAAATCGAATAACTTTTACTCTTTAAGCAGTATAACGAAACGACTATTAAAAACCTTTAAGACGGTAACCTAGCTTTAACGAATAAGATAATTAAGCTAAAGGAAGATTATATATCTCTTTCTATATATATTACCGATTTAATTAAGAAAAACAACGATCTTAATTTAATATAGGTATAGAATTCCTTAACATAGCTATTAAAGATACGTTTAAACGATATAGTAAGTATTTCGAGACTAATTATAATCTTCGCAATAAGAATTATAATTTAGAAATGCTATTACGAGTAAAGAGATTCTTAAAAGATATACTTAAAAATTAGCTAAAAGGTAAGTAAGAAGAGATTAACGACTAAAAACGATAAAGGGAAATTAATCGCAATAAAGGTGTTAATATTATTAGTAAAGTAGTTAGGAACTATAAAGCTAGTAGAAATTTAGTTTTTAAAGCTTATAAACAGCTTAGTTACTTAGATAGACTAGTTTTATAAAAAGAATTAAGATTTACTAAGAAGTCGGTAGATAAGGCAAAAAACTAATAAGCCTAGGAATAATAAGGCTATTTCTTAGTAGATAAAACTTACTTACGTTAAATAATAATTCTCGAAGTATAAAAATAACCCTTATATTAAAATTAAAAGGATATCGCCTTAACGTATTAGTAAATTACGGTGCGATAAGTAGCTATATTTCCCCTATAACGGTAAATCGTTTAGAATTACGTTATAGAAAAAAAGACGAGCTTTATATACTTCTTTTAGTAAAAGGATTACCCTTTAAGTATAATAACGGTAAGATTATACTAAAGACTAATCCTCTTAAGTATATAATCGGGATTTATAACTTTAAAGATTCCTTTAACGTCTTAGCTATTAGCTATAATATTATATTAAGACTACCCTTTTTATAGAAATATAATCTTATAATAAATTAAGATAAAGGCCTTTTAAGGTTTAAAGACGATACCTTAAATATCCCTCTTTATAGTTTAATAAAGGACGAACTTAAAACGAAACCCTTAAATAATTTAAATATAGTAATACTTAATAATAACTATATAAGGAATAGTAATAATAAGGACAATAAAGCTTCTTATATAAATATAAATATCATAATAATAAACATCGTAACGAAAAACGATAAGACAATTAGTACGACTAAAGATAATACGACTATAACGAGTATAATATAAGCAAAAACAACGCTAAACCTTAGTAAAGAGACTAAAAGCCTAGGAGATAATTATAATGCTATTATAAAGTAAGTAAAGGCTAGTATATAAGTGCTGTCCGTAGTATTATAATAACAAGCTATAAAGAGCCTGTTTATATATAGCGGGTCCGTGTTTATATATACGGACCCGGCCCTCCTTATATAATAAGGCTTAAGCTATAGCTTAAGTCCTTATAACCCTATAGGTTAAAGACTTTAATATAATACCTCCGCTCCTTATACCGCGCTATATAGTTCGGAGCTATTATAAGGGGCCACTAGCTATTATAAAGCGCTGCTTAGTCTGCGGCCCGGTAAGCGCTAAACCCGCGTTATAGTAAGTAAGGCTATATAATAGCGGGTTTAATAGCCTTACCCGCCGCCGCCGGCCGCCCTTAATCGGGCGGCTACTTATTAAAAGACCCGTCTGCTTATTAAGCAGGCACTTTATCCGCCTTAAATAGCTTAGCGGCGTATTAAGCGGCCTAAGTATTCCGCGCCTTAAGTTAAAGACTAAGGGGTATAAATACCCCGTTTATTTACCTTTAACCCTTCTTTCTTTCCTCCTCTTTTTAAACTAGTAATAACTATAATAGTAGTAGTAGTAGTAGCAGCGGTAGTAATAGTAATAGTAATAATAATACTATAAGTATTACCCTTTAGTATATAAAGTAAATGCCTTTAAGCTAACCTTTATAAAAACAATATATCGTTTATATTATTAGTGTTTATATTAAAGCTCCTTAACGATATCGAGCTTAGGCACTATACTTATACCGCTACCGCTACTTATATCGCCGCCGCCTCCTTAGCTATACTTATACTTATAATACCTTTATAAGTAACTATACTATCGCCGGCCCTTATAACTTTACCTTTTAATAGCCCCCTTACTACCCTTAAGACCGCTAAGTTAAGCGCTATAAGTCCGCTCCTTTAAGTACGCTATCTTTATACTAACTTTTAACTTAATATAAGCGGTAAGTATTGCTTAGCGCCGCTTATAATAAGTCCTACGTGCGCTACTTATTAGGCGGCTATACTTACTATAAGTAAGTAAGTCGCTTTAGCGGTAGCTACTTTACCTATACTTATACTAGCCGCGCTTATAAAGTAGCTCTAGCCGTCCTTACTACCGCTAAGATAGCTTAAAAGGCGGACCTTAGTAATAAAGCAGTTAAGGCATAATTAAAAGCCACCGCTACCGCTTACCGCTACTTACGCTCGCTTAAGCGGATAGGCTATATACTTAAGTAAGTCCCCTTTTTCTTTCTTCCTCCCTTTTTACTACGCTTACTATAATAATTAGCGCTAACTATCCTTAGTTAAGAACACCGCCTTTATAGCGCTATTAGCGGTGCCTTTATCCGTCCTTACTACCCTTATCCCGGCCGTCCGCACTACCCGCGGTAGCGCCGCCGCCGGCCTTATTATGCCCGCCGCTACCGCCGCCCCTTTTAACCCTTTCGCCGCCGCCGCCGCTTAGATATCCGGGCTAAAGGGCTATCTCCGCGCTTTAAAGGCCGCCGCCGCCGCCCTTAAGGAGGAGGGGGAGGAGGAGGAGGGGGAGGATAAAGATAATAATAAGGAAAAGACCGAAGATAAGGATAAGTAGCGTAGGCCTTAATCGCTTAAGCTAAGCGGCCTTAAATATAACTCCTTTTTCCCTTTTGCTTTATAAGACGCTATAAGTAATAAAAAGGCTAAGGTAGCTTCTTATTTCCGCTTAAGGGGGAGCTACTAGTTGCTAAGCTTATCGTTTTCGTTTACTAGCTTATAAAAGGCTTCGAACTTATTTAAAGCGTTAGCGCTTATAAGCTCTTATACGGGCTTTTAAGTTAAGTTTAAGTAGCTATGCTACTTAATAAGCACCTCCCGCCGCTTACCTTTACTTACTTTCCTTTAATAAGCTACCTTTACTTCCTTAATTATAAATTCCTCTTCCCCCTTAACTAAGATTGCGGGGGGCTAAGGGTCTATAACCGCTTAATTAAGTAAGGGGTCTTAAGCCGCTTAGCGTAATAAGTCTATATTAATCTTATTATATATCCTTAAAGGTAACCTTTTAAGCTTTATAACCTATAAGCTAATAACTCTCCGCACTATAAACTTCGTATATAGCTAGTTAAGCTTCTTTTTTAAGTAGCTAGATTAGTAGTTATAAAGGTTTAACTAAACTTTATCCCTTAGTGCGAAACTTTTTACTAAAAACTTAAACTTATTAGCGTACTGCTCTTAATCTTATACGGCCGCCGCTATTGCTAATTAGTAATAGTTTATAATCTCCTTAAGTTTTTAAACGAAGTAAGTAGCTTAAGCCTTTAATAAGGCGGCTAAGTGCTCTTCCGCCGCTATATCCGCTGCTTAAAGTATTAAGGAGGGGGGTTTAAAGCCATATAATATAAAGAAAGAGGTTATGCTAATAAACGCTTAAAGCTTACTATTTAAAGTAAGCTACGCGGCTAGGAGCTAATAGTCTTAGTCTACTTAGTTTTAAGCTACTATAGCTTATAAGTAGGCCTATACCTTTTAATTAACGCGTTTTAAGCCCTTATCGGTTTATAAGTAATATACGGAGCTAAGTAGCTAAGTAACTTAAAGCAGCTTATAAAGGTACTATTAAAAGCGCCCTGTTTAGTTAAAGCCCTTATTGCTTATAATTAAGGTAGGCTAGCTATATATCCGCGCTTAGTATTAAAAGAAACGTTTTATATATACCTCCGCTTTTATAAAGGGCATTAGCTTAAGCACTACTTCCTTATTAAGGCGGTCTTTAATAACCTATATATAGCGATTCCCCCTTAATATAAGCAGAAGGTCTATTATAAAATCTATCTAAATATATATCTAAAACTAGTTTAAGATCGGCAGCTGCTTTAAGAGCCTTTTATAAAGCGCTTGCTAAATCTTCGTACGGCCGTAAATATTATAGTTACGGAGGAAGCGGCGTACGTAGTGCTATATAAAAAGCTAATAAAAGTCCTTTATAAGCCTTACCGCTATGCTTTATCGGCCGGGGTAGCTAATAATACTAAAGTTATAGATTAGCTATACTAGCTTCCCTTAAAGCTCGTTCCTTAGCTTATCCTTTAGCGGGGCGTTCCTCTTATTAGCTTCCGTTATATAAAAAGCGCTTAGCACCTATAACTTACCTTTTTAGCGGAGGTGCCCCCTTAAGTCGATATAGTAGTCTGCTACTTATACCTTTAATTATAGCTTCGGATCTAAAGAATACGCGCCGGATTCCACGGCGCGCTATACGCTCTTATATATATGGTTTTAAGAAGCTAGCCTATCCTAAAAACGCTAAAGGCCTTTATCTTAAAAGATCCTTGCTATTTAAGCGCCCGGGCTTACTTAGTCCCCCGAACTTAGCGCTTAAGGAGGCGTTAGTAAGGAGGGCGGGATACCCGCCTTTAATATAGCGGGCGGGTCTACCTTATTAAATAAGGGGGTTAAAGGCTTCTAAATAAAGGCACTAAATAAAGGGGTTAAAGGTTCCTTAATAAAGAAGACCTTAATATATATACGCAACGCCGCTTATAGAATAAGCTATAGATCCCGCGCCTTAATATCCGCGTTTATAGTGCAGTCTTAATCCCGCTAAGAAAGCGCGTTTAAAACGGCGGAGTCCTAACCCGGCCTATACTTAATCTAAAAGTTAAAGCGGGAAAGGTACTTAGCTTAATAAGCTTACCGCTTAAAAAGGTGCTAGCGGGTTATAAAATACTTAAGGTTTTAGTAGTTTATAAGGACTTCGAAGCTTTTATAACTATAAAGCTCTACTTATTATTACTTAAGATAGCTAATAATAGTAAGTATCTCTTTATTATAAATAGTATAGTTCCTTTCCGCTAAAGTTAGCTTCCTTAAGTAAAAGGCTATAGGCTGCTTCCGCCTTTTTACCTCTTATAAGAGCGTGCCCTTAAGCGCTTAGCCGCTATAGTCCGCTTTTACTATAGTAGTACGGTTAAAATCTTATTAAAGCAGCACCGGGGCTTATAAAAATAAGTCCTTAAGCGTATAGAACGCACTTTCTTATATAAGTCCTTAACGGAAGGCTACCTTTTTCCTTATAATCTCGTTTAATAGTATAACAATTTTAAAAAACCTATAGATAAATATATAGTAGTAATTAGCAAAGCTTAAAAAGCTCCGCACGCTAGTCTATATTATTAAGGCATCTTAGTCTTAAATCGCTTATATCTTAATAAGGTCCGCTTAAATGCCCGCGCTAGTATAGATTATAAACTTAAGGTACTTTATACGCTTAACCTTAAACTTATACTTATCCGGATTAAAGTATAAGCCGTATAGGTAAAGGCGGTTTAAAACCCTTTATACTTTCTATATATAGTCCTTATATAAGCTGCTACTATAAATAAGAATATTATCTATATAAGTAAAGGCGAACTTATTAAGGAAGTCGCGAAAGATATTATTAATATAACGTTAAAAGGTAGCCGGGGCCTTAATAAGACTAAAAGGGGTTATTAGCTACTTAAATAGGCTATAATAAGTACGGAAGGCTGTCTTTTACTCCTTACCCTCCGCAATCCGCACTTTATAAAACGCCTATATAATGTTAAGCTTAGTAAACTACTTCGCCTTTAATAGGTTACGGAGCGTATTAAAGATTAAGGGAAGCGGGTAATAGTCTAGCCGCGTAATTACGTTAAGGGCCCGATAGTTATAGTAAAAGCGGATTCCGCCTTTTAGTTTCCGGATAAAGAGCACTAAGGCGCTTACCTCGGAGCTACTCGCTTAGATAAACCCCTTATCTAAAAGGTCCCGAAAGGTCTTCTTAAGTACTAATAACTTAGCCCGGGATATGCTATATAGCGGCTTAAAGGGCGCGGGGAACTCCTTTCCTCGCTTATCTATGCGGATAAGGATCTTATAATTAACTCTTAGCTTATAAGGGTTAAGCTTATCGGCCTCGTGCTTTATAAAGAGCAGCAATAAGTTATAAAAGCGCTAAGGGATTACCCTTTATAAGTCTATAAGCGATTTTAGCGTTTTAGTCTTTAAGGCCTTATTAATATCTATAAGGTTTATAGCGTAGATCGCTATATTAGCGGCAGCCTTGCCTTTTTAGCGTATAAGCCGTTTAACTATACTTATAAAGATTAAGGCTAGTACTTTAGTAGCGTTAGCTAGCTTTAGTATAGCCCTTGTCTCTTTAAAAGCGCCGTCGATATAGCGTAGCTATATCTCCGCTAAGCTAAACTATAGCTTTTTTTAGTACGGAACTAAAAAAGACTATATATATATAAGCTAAAGCTTCCTTAAGATTAAAGGGAATTTAAGCTCCGGGATTATATATACTATAATAAGCCTTAAATAGCCGGCTACTTTTATAGCTAGCTAAGTAATACCTTTAATCTTTATACCCTCTATTATACTTAAAGCGCCCTTTACTTAGCGCGGGGTAATTATTTTAATAAGCACTTATATTTAACGTGCGAACGCTTTATTTACTATAACGCAGTATTAATTTCCCTTATTTATAAAAGCGGTAAGAGATTTAGACTAATTAAGTATAACCTATATTAAAGTAAGATCCTTTTTTATATAAGCTGCTAGCTCCTGCCTTACTTATACTAACGATTATAGCTCCGGGGCCCGTTTTTGCCCTAAAGCTATTCTTTTCCCTCCGCCTTATAAGGGGCGGGGTCCTTATTATTTAAGGCGAGCTAAGGTAATATATCGACCGCTATAAAGCGGATTCCTACGAAAAGACGCTTCGCCGGCTTATATAAGCACTTTATAGCGAAGTAAGAGCCCGCTCCGTAGCGTAAGCATCGGCTATTAGCACGTCGTTTTTAGATCTTATCGCTAAAGACCTATTTCGCCCGCTGCTAAGAGGACTAGCCCGCTAGTATAAAAGAAGTTAAGGTTATAGACGCCTTTTTCGGGCGTTTTACGCGGTTAGTCCTTATCGCGGTTATAAAGGTATCGCTATTAACATTAACGGTAAGCGCGTCTTATAAAAGGGGGGTAACCTTATCCTTACTATATAAAGTACGCTTTTATAACTTTTAAAAGCGAGGCGTCTATTTATAACCTTAAGCTACTTTCGTAAAGCGGCTAACGTACTTACTATATATAGATAGTATAATAATAAGGATAGGTAGCTCGCGGAGTGCTAAGGTAATTAAGTTCTATAGCTATATTAGCTTCGCGCTATCTTCCTATATTATAGTACCCGCCGCCCGGAAAAGAGTTTCCTTAAACTTAAGGAAGAACTCCTTAAAGAACTATCCGTCCTTTTATTTAAGGGTGCGTAGCCTATCCTACGCTTTTTCTTATTCCTATATATTGCTAAACGCGTAGATAAGGTGCTAGAAAAAGTCTTAAGGGTCCCGGGAGCTATTATAGCCCCCTTTTTCCTAAAAGCCCGCGATCCTTTATATTTAAGGCTCCGGTAGCGTATATAAGAGCGCGTACTAAACGGCGCTCCGGCCGCTATTAAGGCCGTATTCCTCGTTAGTATAGTATTTTACTTATAGCCGGCTAAGGAAAAAGTAAAAGCTCTTTAGCTTCCTATTTTATATTAGCTATAAGAGCGGATTCCGCACTATAGTAATTATAGGCGCCGTTCTTAGCGCGGCTTATGCTATAAAGGTTAAAATAGGCTTTATAGTCGGCCCCCTTAGTGCGGCGAGGAAGTTATCCTTTTAGCCGGCTAATATACCCTTTAACGCCTTTAAGGCGTTCCGTAACGACTTTATAATAGCGTTATCCCGCTCCGCTTAAGGCGGAGCTCCTGCTATTATACTATCGAATAAGTTTATAATTAATAGCTTATACTATTATAAAGTAAGTAAAGGCTAGTATATAGGTGCCGTTTATAGTATTATAATAATAAGCTATAAAGAGCCTACTTATATATAGCGGGTCCGTATCTATATATATAGACCCGGCCCTCCTTATATAATAAGGCTTAGGCTATAGCTTAAGTCCTTATAACCTTATAAGTTAAAGACTTTAACAAACGCTACTTATAATTTATTAAGAGAAAATCTATTAAATACCTTAAAGGATACTAAGTAGTAATACCTTAAGTAAAAAGATAAGATTAAGAAACAACGGAATAAGAGAAAGATTAAGAATAAGATATATAAGAGTAGCTTATAGTATTTAAAAGGTACTATTAATTTAAAATACCTTAAAAAGCGAATGTAATATATAAGACGTTTAAAAGGTACTATTAATTTAAAATACCTTAAGGATTATTATTTAAAAATACTTAGAAATATACTAAAGAGATATTTCGATATATTTACGCCGCCTCCTAAAAATAGACTACTATTACGTAGTAATTAAGATTACGAAATTAAGTTAAAAGAAGGCTTTAAGCCTAGATTCCGTAAGATATATAACTTAGATAAGAAGTATTTAAAGTTATTAAAAGAATATATTAACAAAAACCTATAAAAAGGTTATATTAAAGAGTTTAAATTAAAGTATAGAGCTTTTATATTATTTGCTCTAAAGAATAGTAAAGATAAAGAAAAAACTTAACTTTATATCGATTTTAAAGAGATAAATAACAATATAATAAAAGACTAAACTCCGTTACCTCTTATAAGTAAGATAAGAGATAGATTAGCTAATAAGTAGTAGTATATTAAGGTTAACCTAAAATCTGCTTATAGCTAAATACGTATTAAAGAAAGAGACGAATTTAAAATAGCCTTTAGAACGCGATATAGACTTTATAAATTTTTAGTTATGCTTTTAGGATTAACTAATATACTAGCAACCTTTTAAAAGAGGATTAATAGTATACTAAATCCTTATTTAGACCGTTTCTACACGGCTTATCTAGATAATATTATTATATACTTAGATACGCTAGAGCAATACTATAAAGAAGTCGATATAGTGCTAAAAGCGTTAAGAAAAGCTAGCTTATATATCTTACTAGAGAAATATAGCTTTTATATATAAGAAGTAGAATTCTTAAGGCATATAATTACTCCTTTTTATATAAGGATAGACCTATAAAAGATTTCTATAATTAAAAATTAGCTAATTCTTATAAATATTAAGGAAATCTAAAGCTTTATAGGATATATAAATTATTATAGGAAGTTTATATCGGACTTTTTTAAGATAATTATACCGATTCTTTTAGTATTAAAGAAAGCTAAAACGGACCCTTTTAAGTAGAACTTAGAAGTAGATAAAGCTTTTAGAAAAATTAAAGAATTACTTATTAAAAAGCCTATATTAAATACTTATAATATAAAGAAGCTGTTAAAATTAAAAACGGATGCTTTTAATTTTATATTAAGTGCGCAATTAAGTTAGCGCGATAAGAATAATATTTTTAAACTAATAGCTTTCTACTTAAAGAAGCTAGTAGGTATAGAGATTTATTATTTTATTTATAATAAAGAATTCTTAGCTATTATATATACTTTTAAAGAATTTCGGCATTATATTTTAGGAAATAAATTTAAACTTAAGGTTTATACGGATTATAAGAATATTAGTTATTTTGCTATAACGTAGTAGTTAAATGCTAGGTAAATAAGATAGGCTAAATTCCTTTCGGAATTTAATTATAAGATTATCTATAAGAAAGGTTTTAAGAATAACCGAGCTAATATAATTAGCTAACAACCGGACCTTAACGATAAAAAAGAGCCTTATAAAGAAACCTTATTATTTTTAAATAATAATAGTAATTTAGAGTTAAAGACGTTATATATACTATTTAACGTATAAGGAGATCTTACTACTTTAAAATTACTTAAGAATTCTTATAAAAACTTAGATAAGAAAGGATATAAGAATCTTAAGTAAGAAGGAAAAATAGCGTTTTATAAGAATAAGCTATTCCTTACCTTAAAGACTAAGAAAATAGTTATAACGGATTTTTATTTACACTTATTATATAGATATTAAGGTATTACGAAAACTTATAATAAAATTAAAAACTATTATAATACCTATAACCTCTATAAGAAAATCTAAGGAGTTATTAAGTTATGCGATATATGCAATAAAAGTAAGGCTATATAATATAAGCCTTATAGTAACTTAATTCCTTTAAAAGTTCCTTTAAGACCTTAAGACTTTATAGCCTTAGACTTTATTATAAAACTACTAAAGTTTATAAATCCTATAACTAATATAGAATACGATTTTATTTTAGTTATAGTTAATTGTCTTACGAAGTACGGCTATTTTATTTTAACGTATAAAGCTATAAACGTAGAAAAGTTATCTTATACTTTTATAAGATATATTATAGCTAATCGAGGACTTCTAAGTTTAATTATTTCGGATAAGGATTAAAAACTTATTTCGAATTTCTAGTAAGGCTTAACGTAAGCCTTAGGTATTAAGCATAAATTATCTACTGCTTTTTACCTTATTATAAACGGAATAATAAAACGATTAAATTAAACGCTTAAGCAATACCTTAAAAGCTAAATAAATTATTAGTAAGATAATTAGCTTTTTAAATTGCTTATAGTATAGTTAGCGTATAATACCCCTTATTTTAAGCCTATTAAGAATACTTTAGTATTCGCAAATTATAGCTTTATACCCGAAGCCTATAAGTCTTTTTTACTAAAAGAAGTTATAGCTAAAAAAGCTATATTAAACTCTAAGCAGTAAATTAGCTTATACGGATTTATAAAATTAAAAATAAAATATATTACTAAGAAAATATCGTCTTATTATAATAGAAGATCGTCTTTAAAACCTTCTTTATTTAAAGGCGATAAAGTATATCTTCTAATAAGGAATCTTAAGACGAATAAACTTAATAAGTCTTTAGATTATAAGAAGATAAGACCTTTTAAAGTTATAAAGAAAATAGGAAAAGTTAATTATAAGTTAGAACTTTTAATTAGTCTACTTATATACCCGATTTTTTATATATCTTTATTAAAGCTAACTCTACGGAATACTAAGGTAGTAAAAGAGCTAGACTTAAAAAGAGTTAAAGAGAGCGAATATATAGTAGAGA
>JAPEBW010001767.1:0-19171 GCA_027405785.1 Ophiocordyceps robertsii | reverse complement strand
AAGATACGTACCAACGCCAGCCCGCCCCGCCTATTTATACCGCCCGCGCATGGCAAGTACCTATACCTTCTAAATGCCCGCGCCTACATACGCAGCCCACACGCCCTCGCCCTCGCCCTCGCCCGCCCTCGCCCGCCCACACACACACATTGCACCTTTAAAGCTCTTACTAAAGACCCTCGCCTATATACACACACACACGCCTACATACACACATAAGACCCTCGCCTATATACACGCACACGCCTATACATATATATAAGACCCTCGCCTGCATTGCCTTTAAAGCTCTTTAGCGCCGCGATAGACCCTCTTCTCTCTCTTCTCGATGCCCCCGCGCCGCCTTAAGGCGACTTAAATGAAGCCCCCGAAGGCCCCTAAGCCCTTTAAGCTACGATCCCGCCCCTTCCGCCTTCCTTAGGCTTTAAAACCTACGATAAGGTATATAGCTTTATATAAGGCTTCCTTCGTAAGAATAGAGCTGCTATTATTAAGCGGTTAAGTTCCTAAAAGCGGGATATCGACGGAATCGCCCTTATAACCCGAGTTATATTTATCTGCGATCGTAGGCTATAACGAGCTTTAATAAGCACTAGGCTTCGTAAGCCTTTTACTTAAAAGCTCGACTGCCCTTTCCGCCTTCTTATAATAGCCTTACGCTCCGCCGCCGCCGCCGCCGCCGACGAGGCTACTAAGGCGTGGAAGTAGGATTTTTATATTATAAAGGATTACTATAACTATAGGCCTTTACTTAATCCCTTAGCATATAATATTTATCGCCGGCGAACTACTATATAGCAAGACCTTAAGCGGAACCTCTCGAAACATAAAGCTCTACCGGTACGAGAGGTATTAAGTATCCTTTATAATGCTAAGCCTTTTATAGCTTTCTTCTAGCTTTATAATGTTTATAACGATCGCTAAAAGCTTCGTTTTAAAGCTCTTAAAGGCAAGATAGTAATATAAGCTTTTCTCGGGTATCTTTAAGTAGGCGACCTTCTTTATTATATTAAATTCGACCTATATAATAAAAATAAGATTTAAGGCGTATTATAGACCTACTTATAGTGCTAAAAGATATAGAAACGCTTCCTTAAGGTTCTAAGCCTCGACAATATATATAAGACTAACCGCTTTAAGCTCTTCCTTTTTTAGGTTACTAAAGTTACTAACTAAAAGTCTTTAGCTAACTTTGCCTTTAGCCTTATTAATATAAAAAAAGAAGAGGGATATTAGTAGCTATATAAGTCCCTTAATGCCCTTTATATATAAGTAAGGGCACTAAAGCCCTTTATAGTTATTATAGATAAGGAAGCCGCCTTTAAAAACGCCCTTCTTTATGTTTTCCCTTTTATATAATAATAACTCTATATATATTATATTAATAGTAATATTCGGGCCCGAATTTAGTTACGCTAAAAAGACCTAGCAAATCCTAATAGTCTTAAAAACAATACTAATAAAGAAGTCTTTCTTAAGGTCGAAGCTATTCTTACTTATAAGGCCACTAAATAAAGAGCCGCCGCCGCCGCCGCCGCTACGTTTAGTCTAGACGATAAGGAAGTCGAATTTAGCCGCGAAGGAATGCTACTAGCTTAAAAGCGCGTTATTTACTTAAAGACGGAAGCGGATTTCTATAAGGCGTAGTAGTAGCTCGATTAGCAATTCGGTTAATACTAAGGCTATATTATAACTTATATCTCCGATGAATATATACTATAGCGGGAGTAGTAAGCGGGCTGCTTTATTAGCCGCTATCGCAACTTTAAGCAGCGGGTTAATAGCCCGGTTAAGACCGCCTATAAAGACATAAAGTCTTATTTGCTTATAGGCACCTCTAACCTCTTATATCTTTACGATGCCCTTATTTAAATAATTAAGAATAAAGAGATATCCTATATATAAATAGCTACTTAGTAAGAGATTCGATAAAGGCGGCGGTTCCTTAAGCAGTTATCTTAGCTTAAGGACCTTAATATAAAGGTTACTTATTAAGCTATTAATCTCCTTACTATATAGTATCGACTTACTATTGCCGCGATGCCTTTATTAACCCGAGAGCCTTAGCTACTACGGCCTTATAGTAAGCGCTTTATATTGCAGCTTAGCCTACTTTATATATATATTATCTTTTAACGCCTTTAAGCCGGGCTAACGCTCGAAAAGCGTGATATTCTTATACGATAGTAGCTTAAGAAGCCGTTAGTAAACCCCCCCCCCCCTTTTCTATATATTTTACTACTAATAATAACTCTTAGGACCTTAAGGAGCTATTGCTCCGAATCCGCGATCCCGACATCGTTATAGTTATACGCGGCCGGCCTCATAACACTAAGCTACCTATACTTAACTCCCTTAAACACTAAGACGTATTAATAAGGGCATCGTAGCTAGCTACGCCGCCCGCATTAATAAGGGCATTATAGCTAGCTACGCCGCCGCGAAGGCTACTTAATTCGAGTTAGGCTAGCTTAAGGCGGCTTAACGTAAGCGTACGAAGATACCTCTCTTATAATAAGATCGATAAACTTAGCTATAGCCTAAGGTCTCTCGTAGCGTTATAAGAGAGATCGTCGGCCTAAGGTAATATAAGGGGAAGGGGATTAAGAGGAGGACGCGGCAAGGGCAATAAGGGCGCCTATAGCTTTACCGGCGGCACCGGTAGTAATGTAGCTATATCGCCGCCTAGTGGCACCGGTAGGGATATAGCCACTAACGGTGCCGCCGGGCGGCGTTAAGGGCATTAAGCGGCGATAAGGGCATTAAGGGCGCACCTATATCGCCGCCTAGTAGCACCGGTAGGGACGTAGCCACTAATAGTGCCGCCGGGCGGCGTTAAGGGCATTAGGCGGCGATAAGGGCATTAGGCGGCGATAAGGGCATTAAGGGCGCGCGCGCCTATAACTTCGCCCGCGGCACCGGCAGGGCCCGGATCAATTAACGGACCGCGTTATGCGCGCATCTTACGAGAGCTTTAAAGATGCGTTTTTTAAGCGAATTAAGCTATGGCCGAGAGCGCTGCGTATAGGCTGCGTGTATAGGCTGCGTGTGTGGGCTGCGTGTGTGGGCGCGGGCATTTAGAAGGTACGGGTACTTGCTATGCGCGGGCGGTATAAATAGGCGGGGCGGGCTAGCGTTGGTACGTATCTTTAAAATAGGGCGTAAGTGTAAATAGAGATATGTATAAGTGTAAATAGTAATACTTAATAAGAATACTAGTTTAAGTAAACTAAGTAAGAAATATAATACCTTTAAGGAGACGGTTATTTTAAAGTGCGGCTACTGTATTAAGCTAGGGAAAGTTATATATAAAGAGCCGGACTATTAAACTAAGTATCTTAAGAAGGCCCTTAAGTTTTAAAAGGTATTTCGAGCCGCTAAAGCCGCGACTAGCAACGAAGGGAAAACGGGCAATATAGCTATCGTAATAGTAAGTAGCGAGTTTAATAGCTACCTCTTAAGCGGTGCCGTTATAGATAAATATAAGCCCGTTTAGGATAAAGCTATTATAGACTTTAAATACGCGACTTACTACTTTAATAACCTTAAATAGTTTACCGATATAAAAGCCGTTAACCCCTTTTTAATAATATTATTAAATAGCAGCCCGCTATAAGTAAAAGCTATAAATACTATTAAAGTTATCCTTAGTAGCGTTACGTTAAAGCTATTAAACGTTAATTACGCGCCGGCATTACCGGCTAACCTTATTAACAATTAGTGCCTTAAAAAAAAGGGTATTAAGCTTAATAATATTAAGGAATAACTATTTTATATACTTTTTAAAACTAAGATTTATAATATCGCTTAAAAGATATATATTATAACGATCTTAAATATAAGGCTAAGGGGCATATATACGGCCTTAAGCCTTATAGCCTTACTATATACTTAGCGAGATATAGATTATAAAACAATATACCGCCGCTTTAGCTACGCTAGCTTAAAGAGGGTCTTTAAAGCATATAATAAGGCTAGCTTTAAGATTAATAAAAAAAAGGCTAAGAGATTTTATTATAAGGCTTACTACTTAAGAAAAGCGGACGCGATAATTAGTCGTAACCTAAGCGTAGTAGCTTAAGCGTTCTTTATATATATATATTAAGACTTCTTTTAATATAAGCTAATAGGCTATAGGGGTATAAACTATTGCCTTTATAGTATCGACGTCTTTACCGGATTTTACTAAGCACTATTTTCGCTTATAAGGGATCGGGCCTTCGATATAATAAAAGCTTAAAAGTTATAGGTTAAGAATAGCGCTACTAGCGCCCTTATTTAAGTACTAGCCTTCGATAATATAACGGAATTTTACGTTAAGAAGATAAAGGCTTAATCGAGGGAGGACTACTTTATGCTACGCTATAGCGCGCCCTATATATCTTACTAAAACGGCAAGGTAAAGAGAGCCGGCCGCACGCTTATAAAGTCCGTAAGGGTAATATATATTAAGATAGGGCTACCGGAATTCCTTTAGCCTTAGTATATAGAAATAGCTATATATATAGCGAACCTCCTGCCTATACGCAGCACGGCTTTAAAGGAGGCGCCGCTAAAAGCCCTACTTAAGGAGATTAAGGTTCCTTATATATACTTTATTAAGTATATCCGGACTTAAGGTTATATCGTATATATAACTAAGCCGTAAAAGATATTAGCTAAGACGGCTAAAATAGACCTTAAGGCATAAAAAGGAAAACTTATAGGTCTTAAGGGGCTTTATAGTTATATTTATAAGGTATAGCTCCTTAACTAAAAGAAAATTATAATTGCTAGGGACGTGCGCTTCTATAAAGTAATTAAGAAGACCTTACCCTTTAAGGAAGAAGACTATAACGTTATAGTCTTTAATAAGGATAAGGATAACGCCGACCTTATAAGGGATATAATGCTATATCGCTTAAGCTATTACGAGACCCTTAACTATTAAGATAACCTTAACTATAATAAGAACGATAAATTTAAGGGGGGTAGGCCGGGTAGCCTTTAAGATAAGGGTAACGAGCTAAGGCAGTAGTAAGCTCCGAAGCTACTACCCCTTAAGCAGTAGAAGGCTTTATAGCCGTTGCTACTAACACCTTATTATACCCCTTCCCCGCCTATAATAATAATAAAGCTAGGCGATAATAATATAGATATCTTAATATTAAATACCTTAGTTTAAAGGCTAAAGGTATACTTAAGAGAGATTATAGGGGTTTAAAGCAGCTTAAGGACGGCCCTTATAGGTATAGGTTACTTAAGGACTTTTCCGGAGACCCCGTAGCTAAAGATACGCTTAATTCCCTATACGCTAAATCCTAGTAGTAAGAGACCTACGGATTCCCCGCTTAAGGCACTATAGGCTAATAAGATATACTAACTTAATAATCGGCTAACTTGCTAATAGACTAGTTATATAATAGCGGTTAAGGGAGGGCCTTAAAGGACTATATTAAGGGCTTTAACGACGGAGCTTATTATTATAGACTAACGCTACGACCGATTTAGGCCGGGCGTATTAATAGCCCTTAAAGTAATTTACCGAGAGAGGGACTAATTTAATAACTTAGGTAACTAGCTAGTCCTCTCCGCATTTAGTGCGATAATCGCCGCTATAAAGGGTTTGCTAATAACCTAAAAACAAGCCTTTAAGCGGGATAACTATAAGACCCGCTAGCTCCCCGTAATAAGGCGGGAAATTAATAAATTAAAGCAAAAGGATGCTTAAAGCTTTATATATAGACTACTAAGGGCTTAAGTCTTTAATAGGAAATAGGTCTATCTTAAGAAGCTAGTTTAAGGCAAAGAACCCCTTATAAAGGCCCGTTAAGTCGTTTAAGGAGATTAAGACCTAAAGGATAGGCTTATAAAAGAGCTCTATATAGCGGTAGTATACTAAGCCTCGTTAAAGCTATTTATAACGATTATTGCAGTTAAGGACCTAAAGTAAGAACAATTTAACGTTATTTACGCCTATATATATATAAAAGCATAAGAGGAGGCTTTTATTACGCAGCCCTATAAGCTTAAAGATAGCATAAGCCAGGTCTATAGGCTTAATAAGGCCTTATATAGTTATAGAAGCTCGCTTAAGTAATAGTACGATTAAGTAAGTATAGACTTAAGAGAGCACGGCTTTAAGCGCCTTAAGATAAATAGGTATATCCTTTGCTATAAGGCAGGCGATATACTTATAATCGTCTATATAAATAATTTTATCTTAGCGGCACCGATTAAAGAAGCTATTAAGGCCGCGGCTAATATCTTAACCGGGCTATATAAGACTAAGCAGCTTAGCGAGCCTTAGGAATTCCTAGGTATTTAATTTAAACGGGATAGAGCGGTAAAAGCGATTCTTATATACTAAATAAGGTTTGCTAAGAAGATCCTTAAAAAATTCGGTTAGGAGGTTACCGGAGCTATAAAGGCGCCGTAGCTAGCGAGACTTAAAGTTCTTTATAACTAAAAGAGTTAGGAACTTATAATAAACACTATAAAGTAGCTTCGCCGGACTAGCAGTCTTAATTACCTATTAATAAGCACTTAGCCGGATATTACGTATATAGCGAATAAGCTCTTTAAGGCTAGTAGCAACTTAACGTATAACTACGTAGCGATTATAAAGACGCTATAGCGCTATATTAAGGGCACCTTAAACTCCGGGGTCGTAATAAAGGGGAAATACCTAATCGAGGACCTTAAGCTCTAAGTATATACGGATGCCTCCTTTACTAACAACTAAAGCACTTATTGCTTTACGGCTAGCTATATTATGTTTCTTAGTAACGGGCCTATCTTTTAAAAAAGCAAGAGGCAAACGATTATAACGACCTCGTTAATAGAGGTAGAGTTTATAAACCTTACGCCCGTAGGCATAGCGGCGATATAGCAATATTAGCTATTAATAGAGCTAGGCTAGCTATAGCTAAGTCTATCCGTAATCTTTATAGATAGCTAAAACGCGAGGCTTGCGGTGCTAAATAGGAACAACCCGGCTAGGACTAAGTATATCGATATTTATTATAAATAGATTATCTACCGTACTAACGAGGGCTTCTTTCGACTAGTATAGGTACGGACTAATAAGATAATCGCCGATAGCCTTATAAAGGGCCTCTTAAGAGAAAAACACGACTAATTCGTCCGGTAGCTAAGAATAAGAAAAGCGGCTAAATAGAGCGTTAAAGGGCTCTATATATAAACGGGGCGTTATGTAAGCGGAATAGCTAGTTATAATTTATTAGGATTAGAAAACACTATAGTAGGTATAATATATAAGGGAGAGGCTATATTATAAGGCTTTATATATATATACGCCTTATATATAGCTAAGGGGAGGTATTGCAAACGAGAGGAGTATAAACGCTAGGGCCCTATACTTATTTTACTGCGAGAGCCCTAAGCGTAGCCCTAGCCCTTATTTATAGGGGTTAGCTATATATATATAAGGGCACCCCTTCGTACATACATTCCTTCCTAGCTAGCTAGACACTATTATTATCTTCTAAAGCTCCCTTTTCCACAGTTTATATATATAGAGTAACGCCTATTAAATTAACTAATAAGTACGTATAGCGCTACTAAGCTACTGCCTACTTAGATAAGGTATGTAGTATCTGTTATAGATATAAGGAGTGTATACGCTAGGGCCCCATACTTATTTTACTGCGAGAGCCTTAGGCATAGCCCTAGCCCTTATTTATAGGGGTTAGCTATATATATATAAGGGCACCCCTTCGTATATATATTTCTTCTTAGCTAGCTAGACACTATTATTATCTTTAAGAGCTCTCTTTTTTATAGGTTATAGCCCTCGCGCGCTATAAATTACTACCTTAACCTCTTTACCTTAATTACCTTAATTATCTTAATTATATTTAAACCCTTCTTTTAACCTATAAGCCCTTAAAGACTAAGGTAAAGGCGCGGTAGCCCGAGATATTAAGGCTATCGCTACTTATATAATAATATAAATTAATAGCCTTAAGGGTATGCCTTATATAATATATATGCCTAGGCTATATACGACTTTATAGCTATATAGCTTACTTTATAGCTATATTACTTACTAAGAAAGCCGCTGCTATTACCGGCGGCTTAGTATAGTAAGATAGTCGCCGCTAGCAGACCTTATATAGAATATACAATAGCTTTTATAGCCTTAAGATAAGGGCGTAAGGCTATAATAAATAGGCTTTAAGGATAGGAGAACTATAAGTTATAAAGAATAAAGCTTATTATTACCTTAAAGGTAGAAAACCTTAAAGGCTTTATTAATAGCACTATTATATTACTACTTAAAGATAACTTTAAATATAGAACTTAAGAAACGAAAGATAAAATAGCTATATATAGTATTATTATAAGCATTACTCTTAAGATAAGGAAACCTATTATAAATAATAAGTAGGATAAGAAAATAACCGCTAAATAGATAATAAACTTAATTAAAGTATCCTTAATAAAAGTCTTAAAGGTTGCTTTTTATATAACCTTTATAGAATTTATCGCTTTTAACTTAAAAAAGTTCGTTAGTATAAAGGAGTTTATAAAGAAGCTATATTAATATTAAGATTAGCTTATTATAGTAAAGAAGGGTCTATTAAAACGACTTTTAATAATTATAGCCCTTAAAAGTATTCGAAAATACCGTCTTAATTAGTATAGTAACTAAACTTATAATTAATAATAAAAGAATTATATTATAAAAGATAAGCTATATAAATAGCTTATAAGAGTTATAAAAGCTAAGAAATTTAAATCCTTAGCTAATACTATATTTAGTAAAGCTAAGGGCAATAATAGTAAAAGCGGTATTAAAGGCTTTAAGGAGGACTTTAATAAAAATACTAGTTTAAGTAAACTAAGTAAGAAATATAATACCTTTAAGGAGATAGTTATTTTAAAGTACGGCTACTATATTAAGCTAAGGAAAGTTATATATAAAGAGCCGGACTATTAAACTAAGTATCTTAAGAAGGCCTTTAAGTTTTAAAAGGCATTTTAAGCCGCTAAAGCCGCGACTAGCAATAAAAGGAAAACGGGCAATATAGCTATTATAATAATAAGTAGTAAGTTTAACGGCTACGTCTTAAGCGGTGCCGTTATAAATAAATATAAGCTTATTTAGGATAAAGCCGTTATAGACTTTTAATATATAACTTACTGCTTTAACGACCTTAAATAGTTTATTAATATAAAAGCCGTTAACCCTTTTTCGATAATATCGTTAAATAGCAGCCCGCTATAAGTAAAAGCTATAAATACTATTAAAGTTATTATTAGTAGCGTTATATTAAAGCTATTAAATATTAATTACGCGCTAGTATTGCTAGCTAACTTTATTAGGAATTAGTACCTTAAAGAGAAGGGCATTAAGCCTAACGATATTAAGGAACGACTATTTTATATACTTTTTAAGACTAAGATTTATAATATCGCTTAAAAGATATATATTATAATAATCTTAAATACAAGGCTAGGGGGTATATATACGGCTTTAAGCCTTATAGCCTTGCTATATACTTAGCGATATATAAATTATAGGATAATATACCGCCGCCTTAGCTACGCTAGCTTAAAGAGGGTCCTTAAAGTATATAATAAAGCTAGCCTTAAGATTAATAAAGAAAAGGCTAAGAGATTTTATTATAAAGCTTACTACTTAAGGAAAGCGGACGCGATAATTAGTTATAACTTAAGCGTAGTAGCTTAAGCGTTCTTTATATATATATATTAAGACTTCTTTTAATATAAGCTAATAGGCTATAAGAGTATTAACTATTGCATTTATAGTATTAATATCTTTACTAGATTTTACTAAGCACTATTTTCGCTTATAAAGGATCGGGCCTTTAATATAATAAAGGCTTAAAAGTTATAAGTTAAGAATAGCGCTACTAGCGCTTTTATTTAAGTACTAGCCTTTAATAATATAACGGAATTTTACGTTAAAAAGATAAAGGCTTAGTTAAGGGAGGACTACTTTATGCTATACTATAGCGCGCCTTATATATCTTAGCAAAACGGTAAGGTAAAAAAAGCCGGCCGCACGCTTATAAAGTCCGTAAAGGTAATATATATTAAGATAAGGCTACTAGAATTCCTTTAGCTTTAGTACGTAGAAATAGCTATATATATAGCGAACCTCCTACTTATATAAAGTATAGCTTTAAGAGAAGCGCCGCTAAAAGCCTTACTTAAAGAGATTAAGGTTCTTTATATATACTTTATTAAGTATATTTAAACTTAAGGTTATATTATATATATAACTAAGCTATAAAAATCATTAGCTAAGACGGCTAAAATAGACCTTAAAGCGTAAAAAGGAAGACTTATAGGTCTTAAGGGGCTTTATAATTATATTTATAAGGTATAACTCCTTAATTAAAAGAAAATTATAATTGCTAAGGACGTATGCTTTTATAAGGCAATTAAAAAGACCTTACCCCTTAAAGAAGAAGACTATAATATTATAGTCTTTAATAAGGATAAGGATAATGCTAACCTTATAAAAAATATAATATTATATCGCTTAAGTTATTATAAGACCCTTAACTATTAAGATAACTTTAACTATAATAAGAACGATAAATCGGGGGGGGGTAGGCTAAGTAGCCCTTAAGATAAAAGTAATAAGCTAAGGTAGTAATAAGCTTTAAAGCTACTGCCCCTTAAGTAATAATAAGCTTTATAGCTATTACTACTAACCCCTTACTATACCCCCTCCCCGCTTATAATAATAATAAAGCTAAGCGATAATAATATAAATATCTTAATACTAAATACCTTAGTTTAAAGGCTAGAGGTATACTTAAAAGAGACTATAAAGATTTAAAGCAGCTTAAAGACGGCCCTTATAAGTACGGGTTACTTAAAGACTTTTCCGGAGACCTTATAGTTAAAGATACGCTTAATTCCTTATACGCTAAATCCTAGTAGTAAGAGACCTATAAATTCCCCGCTTAAAGCACTATAAGCTAATAAGATATACTAACTTAATAATTAGCTAACTTACTAATAAACTAGTTATATAATAGCGGTTAAGGGAGGGCCTTAAAGGACTATATTTATTACGGGCTATACCGTAAGAAGAGCTATAGTTATACTATAGCAAACGACCCGGAGTCGGGCCGATATATAGCTAAAGTTATATAAGACTTTACCTAAACTTAGCTTAAGTTCGACTTAAACTTAACTTAAGTACGGGCTACTTAAGCGACCTTTATAAAGTACGAAGCTATATAGCCTAAATAGAGATTTCCCCCTTCCCTCTTTAGCTTTAAATAAATATTTATTTAGCTACGTGCTACTAAGCTAAGTATATATAGGCCCTTAATATATCTAAAGCTCCTTTTAAACGAAGTTATACGACTTAAAAAGAGACTTACTAACTACGATATAGCGCGAGTAAGGAGCTTACTTAATATAAAAGGGCTATGCTTATAAAGCTTAAGAAGGAGGGCTAAAAAAGGCTAATATCTAAATAAAAGTCGAATAAGCGATCCTCTTACTATAAGTAAGGGCCGTTAAGATAAGCTACTAAGTTTAAGCAAGCTAGTAATAAATTTAATAGCTAATAAGCTAGTTTAAGGCCTTAATATAAAAGCTAAAAAAGATAGTAAGGATATATATATAAGGAAAGGCCGGCTTACTAATTAGTAGTTTAATACTACCTTACAATATAATAGCGGGGGCCGTAATACCCGCAATAAAAAAGGAAGCAATAAAGAAAAAGAATTAGCGGAAGCTACTTTTAGCGCTAAGGAAATTTAACGGCTAGCGGCGCTACTTTACGCCTTAAGCACGATATATATAAGAAAAGTATAAGATTAACTAAGACTTCTTCTTAAGCTTAAAGGAGGTTTTTTACTTAATCTATAACTACTTAAATACGGGGCTATAGCAAACTATAGCGACTTATTATAGCACCGGCGCGGACTAAGGTTACGATTAGCAAGAGTTCCTTAAGTACCTTAATTCGATCTACCTCGATATTAATATCTAATCGCGGGCGGCGGCGGCTATCCGCATAATTAAATAAAAAGAGAACTAAACGTTTATAGCGTTTTTCCTTAAGTTTAAGCAAAGGCTTTTTAAGGTAAGAGGGGGGTTATAGCTATATAATATATAAATTATATTCTTAAAGAGCGCCTTAAGCTATCGCTTTAAGGAAGCGCTTATAACGGTCGACCTTTTAACCTTAAGCTTCTTAGCGTATACTAATTAAGTAGCGTAGATCGCGGTAAAGCTAAAAAAGGTTTAGTAAACTAAGTAGCTATTTTAAAGCTAAAAGAAAGCAATAAAGGAGGGAACTTAAGACCGAAAAGACTTAAAAAGTAATACCTTAATAAGTAAAATTAACGCTATAACTTAGCTAAGAGGAGGATAAAGCTAGCTTAATATATAGAGGTATTTTGCTTATAGGATAATAAGGTATATCGCCCGCTTTTATAAAAAGAAAAAAGAAGGAACCTTATAAGTAGCCGCGGCTATAACTAAAGAGGTAACTAAAGTAAATTCCGATTTAAGAAAAGAGGAACCTTAATATAAAGTTAAGCGCTAAAAAAGAAAGAGAAATAGTAAGCGGCTTAAAAGTTAATAAAAAAGCACCTTATACTAAACTTAATACTATTTAAAGTTAGTATTAATAAAAAGAAAGGGCTTAACGCACTTATAGATATAAGCTATAACTACTATACTATAATAAGTAAGGGGGTAGCGATAAAGCTATAAATACCCTTTATAGATAGGATAAAGAGGCTATTATAGCCCTTCTTAAAAGACGTACTAATGCTTTAAACAAAAGGGATTATAGCGTTTAAGATAAAGATTAATAAGCACTTAAAATAAATATTCGCCTATATAGTACCGGAGTTAAGCTACGATATATTCTTAAGGAGACTATAAATAAAGAAGAATAAGGTAGTTTATAACGCTAAGAGGGATTAAATCCGGTATAGAAAAGCGGGGATTTAGATCGGCCTTTAAGGATTAAAAAAAGCTATAAAGATTGCGAATATTTAAGAGGTAAAGCTAATAAGCGCCTCTATCTTCGCGGCGGAGTGCCGATAGGAAAAGGCTTAAAGAGATAGCTAAAAGCAACGATAAGCGCTTAACGTAAAGGCGGTTATAATAAAGAACGTAAAAAGAGCCTTTTAACTAAAAACGCTAGTTAACTTAGCGGACTATATCCCGGCTTAAGCACTATAAGCTTATCCGGACCTTTTTATACCTATAAAGGCACTTAAGTAACCTTTATTCCGACTAAGCGTAAACTATAAGATCTATCTTACCTTAAATAAAGACGGTAAGGAACTGCTACTACTATAAGGGCCCTTTTATAATATATTAAAGGAAGAACTCCTTATCTTTTAAAAGACCTTAAATAAGCTATTAAAAGCAAACCTTATCCGCTTAAGCAGTTCGTTAGCCGCAGCGCCGGTACTATTTATAAGAAAGGCTAATAGCTAACTATGCTTTTATTATAACTACTAAGCTTTAAATATAATTATAAAAAGGGACCGGTATATACTACTTTTAATTATAAAAACGCTAAGGATATTAATAAAAGTATATTAGTTTATAAAACTTAATATCGTTATAGCGTTTTATAAGATTAAAATCGCAAAAGGCTATAAGTTTAAAACGGCCTTTTAAATAAGGTTTAAACTATTTAAATAGTAAGTATACTTATTTAGCTTTATAAGAACGCCGGCTACCTTTTAGCGCTATATTAACTAAGTTCTTAAGGACTACCTTTATAAGTTCGTTATAGCGTATATAAATAACGTTTTAATCTACTTATTAAGGTCGCTCCGCGACTACTAAAAGAAAGTAGCGAAGGTGCTTAAAAAGTTATAAGAGGTAGGCCTTATACTAAACCTATAGAAATACGACTTTATAACGAAAAAAGTAAAGTACTTAGGTTTTATTATATAAGCTAAAGGTAAGGTCTGGTGCGACTTAAAGAAGATTTAAGCTATTTAAACGTAATAAGCGCTAAAAAACGTAAAGGGCGTTTAAAGCTTCCTTAAGTTTATAAATTACTACTATACCTTTATCCTACTTTACGCTAAGGCCTTATAGTGCTTAAACGGCCTTTATAAAAAAAACGCAATATTCTTATAAACTAATAAGCACTAAGCTATATTTAAGTTTATTTAAAAGGCATTTTATAACGCGCTAGTGCTATAGCTATATAACTTTAAAAGGGAAACGTACTTAAAAGCAGACTGCTTTAAATATATAATAAGTAGTATACTAATATAAGTAAGACTAAATAGGATATAATACTTAGTAAGGTTCTTCTTAAAACGATTTAATATAGCGGAGTATAACTACCTAATTTATAATAAAGAGTTACTTATAATTATATAATACTTAAACTTTTAAAGAGCAAAGTTATATAATACGCTAGTATTTATAATGCTAACGGATTATAGGATTTTAAAGTACTTTATAATAAAAAGGAAGTTAAATAAAAGGTAAAGTAAATAGGCGATAAAGCTTACCTTATATAACTTTATATTAAAGTACTGCTTAAGGAGGTTAGCGGTAGTACTTAACGCTTTATCGCGCCGCGATTAAGATAAGCTAAAAAGGGCATTTAATAAGAAGGAAATAAGATACGTAGTATAGATAATCCTAAATAGCGCGTAATTAATAAGACGTTAAGTCCCTTTTAGCGGTAAGTATATAAACCTCCTATAACGATTAGTATAAAAAAAGCGCACTATCGCGATAATACGGGAGGGGGATAAGAACGCGGGGTTAATCGCTTATATAAGTAAGGCGGACGACCTTATACCTCGGGACGAAAGTAAGGTAAACGAAGGTAGAGTTCGGCTAAAACTTAACCTAAACTTAAGCTAAGACGCGCCCGAGGAATAAGTATAACCGGCCTATATATTTAATAAGTAAGAGATATAAAAATAGTAAATAGCGATATTACGAAAGGATAAAAAGTACTAAGTAGTGTTTTAAGTAGTACGGAACGGCGACCGGTTACTTACTTTAAAATAGCAATTAAAGGTTTAAGTAAGTAAATATATAATTAATATAAAAAAGCGCCTCCGCTTTAAAGACTAACTTTAAGTGCTAAGTAAGGCTTAATACCTTAAAGAAGGGGAGGATAAAAAGCTAGATAAGCTTTAAGTATTAATCGCTTAGTAAATATATAACTTAATAGTAGTAAGATACTTAAAGTATAAGGGGATACTCGCGATATTAGCTTAAAAGTTCTTTTAGCCGGGCTAGTTATTAATAGTACGCCGGCTTATCGCGAACTATAAGCTATGCGGTAAGGGGTATATTTAAAAGTAACTTTAAAAAGGGCTTTTTTAACTATTACTGCCTTTTATATAGCTATTTATATACTTAATAATAGACTTTATAGTCGACTTACTACTAATAAAGACTAAAGGCTCTTAAAACCTTTAAGTAATAACTAACTAGCTAATAAAGGCAATAACTTTAAAAGCGATACTAATAATAAAAGTAGTAATATATACTACTAAGTTCTTATAGTCTTACTTCCGCTTTTATAAAATACTAAAATCTATTATCTTAAATTAAGGGACGAACTAAATAAGGTAATTTTAAAAGGAATTTTGCCGATAAACCGGGGTTTAAAGGAAACTAAGTTTAGCTTATTACCCGCAAACCGATAAGGCAATAAAGCGCGCGAACTAAAAGGTATAAGCATACCTCCGCGTATATATTTATTATAAGTAAGACGACTAAGGGGTATAGCTACTTTACGCTTAAGCGGCGCTTAATAACTAAGTAGTATCGATAATAAGTATAAGCCCTTTCTTCGCTATATATAAGTATAATATCGAGCCGATTTAAATCGTATAGGAGGAGGGACCGCTTATACTAAACGCGGAGGGCGTACGGAGCCTTACGCGAAGGATAAAGGAAGTTGCTAACTTCCTTTAAACGGCAATCGCCGCGTTATAAGTAAGGTAAGAGGAGACGGCAAACCGGTTTTATATACTAATAAAAAAACTTTAAGTAAGCGATAAAGTATAGCTAAATATAAGGAAGTATACTATAGATAGGCCTTACCGGAAGCTTAACTAGCTATATTAAAAGTATACTATAATAAAGGTAGTTAGCTTATATACGGTAAAACTTAATATACTAAAGAGGGTATATAAAAAACTATATATAAAGTTCCTCCGCCACGTAGCGGATAACCCTTTACTTAGCTAAGTAGTTAATAACTACTAGCTATTATTAGTAATTAAAGAGGATAATAAACTAAAGTATATTATAAAGAAGATTAAGTAAGCTTAGTAAAGATAAATTAAAAGGGGGAGATAGCGCTAAGTCTTAGTAAAGTAGTATAGATATGCTAACTTAATATAGTAGCTAATTAGCGACTTTTAAAATATAATCGCCTTAAAGGAATTTAAAAGACGATATAGTAATATAATAAAGAATAATAAAAGCGAGGTAAAAGGACGATAGTAAGCTAAGCTAAGTAATAAGGGATAGGATAAGGGAAGTAGTAAAGAAAAGGAGGAAAACTAAGAAAAATAAAAGGGAATTTCGGGCTATACTAAGTAAATATTAAGACGATTTTAAACGATAAGCATAAGGAAGACACGCTATAAACGCGCATAAAGCATAGATAATAATAAAACTAATAAGGGATATAATAAGATATAATAAAATATAAAGTAAATATAAATAGGATATATAAAGAACTATAACTCGATTAAAGCAAACTACTTACTACCCGCTAATACCGATAAATTAACCTTAAATATCGGGGTATATTTAGGCCTAGCGCGCTATAGTAGTAGTATAAGCTAACTCTATATACTATAGTAATTATTAGTAATATCCTTTTAGCTAGTATTTATTAAGGATCGGAGAATATATATATAGGTCGGTGCGGCAATCCTTAAACGTCCTTTAAAATATATAATCTTAAAGCGCGTTTATAGCGGCGACTATATCGCTAGTATATTAATATCGCGTTAGCGTTATATCTTATATAGTTTAAGAACGGGGATATATAAGTAAATAGCGTAATTTAGCGCGGGTATAAGCAAAATAATTATGGGCGCGGGGCGAGGCTTAATTCTAGCAAGCCTTATACTAAGTATCCGCGTTAAGAGATACTATACGTTTAATATATATAAAGTAAGGGGGGCGCTATATAGTAGTGCTATATATCGCGCTTTACTTATTAAGCGACAATAGCGGGCGCGAAGACTAATATAAAGGCGGTAGCGTATAGTCGCTAGGCGTGCTAAAAGGCGCTAAACGGGTAAACGCCTATAATACGGCGGGAGATAGGGCCCGGGGGGACGTAGTAAATATATTAAGGCGCGGCGCGGCGAAGCTATTATAAGAGGGGGCGCGCGTATAAGTAGATTAGTAATTAAAAAAGGAAAAAAAAGAAAAGAGGGAAAAGGAGAGAGGAAGGGTATTTATACTTAAGGACTATAAGCGGTAGGTAAGAAAGACGTACCTTAAGCACTAATATTAGCGGTAAGCGGAGGAGATACGTTATACCGCCTTAGCGCTATTAAAAACGATATAGTAGCGCGAATAAGTAAGTATATAATATATTTAATATCTTAACGTAACGTTATTTAAGGAGGTATAGGCGTATAATTATAAGCATAATAAGGACGACTATACCGATTAACGCTAAGTGCGAAGCGGGGGGGGCGGGGCGCTAATATTATATACCTTAGTGCGCGATAGCTTAAAAGGGGGATAGTATTATAAGCTATACTATAAGAAGAGCTATAGTTATACTATAGCGAACGACCTAAAGTCGGGCCGATATATAGCCGAAGTTATATAAGACTTTACCTAAACTTAGCTTAAGTTCGACTTAAACTTAACTTAAGTACGGGCTACTTAAGCGACCTTTATAAAGTACGAAGCTATATAGCTTAGATAGAGATTTCCCCCTTCCCTCTTTAGCTTTAGATAAACATTTATTTAGCTACGTGCTACTAAGCTAAGTATATATAGGCCCTTAATAATATTAAAGGCTTTAATAATAAAGCTTATTATTATAAACTAATACTATAACTTATTTATAAGAGAGTGATTTTACTACTTTAATAAATTAGCTATTTAATTCTTACTTAATTAGCTATATATAGGGGGGTGTATAAATTATATAAAAACCTATATTAAATAGCCTAGCTTTAGCTTATTATTTTCTAGGTCTTTATATCCTTATATGACGTTTATAACGTTATATATAGAACTAAGTAGGTTAAGGTAGCTAGATAAAATAAGGATCCGCTTAGACTTAAACTAACCTTAACTAACTTTAAACACGGATTGCCGTATAAGGAAGGGATATATAGCTACGGAATAAAATGCTTTAAAATCAGCATTCTTCGGGCTTTAAGACTACTTAAAGGCCGGTCTAGATATGTTACTCCGTTCTCTTACATTTGTCTATAAAAGGCGAATCTGCTACTATTAGATAGCTAGAGATTCTATAAGCACTTACGCACTTAATTCTTTATTAATTAATTCTAGCTAAAATCCTGCCTTATATAACATCGACTCCTCTATTACGTAACATTACGTAATCTCCTAATTTCCCTATAATTTCGCTGCTGCTCTAACCTTTTATAGGTTATAAGCCCGGCTTAGCTTACTATGCCGGGAAATCAATCACTCCTCTAACTAGCTTTAGAAAATTCCGAGAAAAATACGAACCCTTTCCTTAATCACCCGTCTAACCTTTATTAAAATTTAACGTTAATTAAACGACTAAATCTCTTAGAATTTGTACCTAAAGATATCTTAACCTCGATTACCTCCTTTAATCTCTTTCCTTTTCTAGAAATCCCCTTATCTATATAAAATTCTCTTAAAATTCCCTCTTCTTTACTAAGATCTCTTCTATCCTTAGGAATTTGCCTAGAATTTCCGTTACCAATCCCTACCGACTTCTTTTATCTTTTAACCCTTCTTAGGTTAAAAATTAACTTTTCTTTACCTACTTATTCTATCTTACTAAAGATATATAAAATAGCAGGCTAAAAAGAATACGAGTTTTCTAAGTTAAAGGGTAATTTAAATTACACCTTATAGACTACTAAAATGCGAGCAATTCTTATTAAAGAAAAGCTTGTAGCTGTTTTAAAGCAAGCAAATTATGCAAAAACGGAAGAGGCTCTCGCCTTAATTTTCCTAC
>JAPEBW010001766.1:0-19182 GCA_027405785.1 Ophiocordyceps robertsii | reverse complement strand
TCGAGCATGCCGCTCGTCTGGGAGGCCATCTGGGCGCCCTCGACCTCAAGCTTGACGCGGCGGTGCAGGGTGCGGAAGCCCTCGTGCAGCTCGGCGGAGCCGCCGACGTACTCTGCGTAGAGGTCGAGCAAGTTGAGGCCGACCTCGACGCAGACGCTGACGTAGCGCGGGTCGCAGACGTGGGCGCAGACCCAGCGCAGGACGGGCAGGACCGTCTGCTCGTCGCGGGCCTCGAGGGCGTCGCGCACGGCGCCGCGGTGGCGGAGGCTGAGGAGCAGCGAGAGGGCCTCGAGGGGCGAGTAGCCCGGGTCGGCGCGGTCGACGACGCGGTCCAGGGCGCGCGCGTACCGGGCGTGGCGGAGGTCCTTGTGCCAGGGGCGCTCGCGCTTGGCGACGGCGCGCGGCTCGTTGGCGATGACGACGTCGGGGGCCTCACCCACCATGTCGAGGCGCGAGGCGGCCTCGAGGCGGCGCTTGCGCTTCGACTTTGCCGCGTCGAGGGCCGCCATGTTGCCGCTCACCAGCGCCGCCATTTCCCGCTCGCGCTCGCGGTCGCGCGCCGCCTCGGGGCCGGTCAGGCGCGTGCGGACGCTCAGGACGCCCGACTGCATGCCGACGGCTAGGTGGCGGTCCGGGGCGTCGGGGCCGTCGCCCGAGGGGATGACGAGGACCGACAGCACGGGCGACTGGTATTTTGTGCTGTGGGCCACGTTCCAGCCCGTCGTCTCGAAGACCTTGACGTGGCCCTCGAGGCCGCCGGTGAGCAGCCGGCGTCCGTTGGAGGCGAGGCTGAGCGACGTGACCGTCTTCTGGTGGTTGCTGATGAGGTGCAGGGGCCGGGCGGCGACCACGTCGAGCACGCTGACGGTGTTCCCGGCGGCGGCCAGCAGCGTGGTGCCCGAGGGCAGGGGGAGCACGTCCTCGACAGGGGCGGCGTGCTTGAAGGTCATGACGGCGCCGCCGCCGCTCCCCCCCCCGCCGATGCGCGGATCCCACAGGCGGACCGTGGCGTCGTAGCTCCCGGAGACGACCATATTGGCCATGGAGGCGGGCATGAAGCGCGCGCAGCGCACATAGTCGTGGTGCCCGAACAGCGTGGCCGTGGGCTCGCTGCTCGGCAGATCCCACAGCCGCACCGTCTTGTCGTCGCTGGCGCTCAGAAGCGTCGTCGGCGCCGTCGGCGACCACCTCGTCGTCCACACGGGCAGGCGATGCTGGGTCCAGGTGCGCAGAATGGCACGCGAGCCCACGTCAAAGACCTGCATGCGCCCGGCGTCGTCGCCCGCCACGAGCACCTTGGCATCGCGCCTCAGCTCGCCGCTACGCGCCACGTCGCCGAAGCGCGTTATCGTCTTGACCAACTTGCGCGTCCGGCTCGAGTACAGGTGCACGCGCGCGCCCGTCGTCACGGCAAAGACGTCGCCCGCGCTCGACAGGTGCGTGGCCGCGTAGCCCGTGGCCGACGGCACCAGCACCGGGTTTTTGAACGTCTTCCAGTATCGCTGCTCCGCTGTCGTCGGCGACGGACCCGAGGGCAGCTTGAGCTGGGGGAGCGGCCCCACGGGGGCGGCCATGGCTGCTGCTGCTGCTGCTGCTGCTGCCGATGGTGCTGCTGCTCGTCGTGGTGCTCCTGCCGCCGCTGCTACGGTTGTTTCTAGTAATCGGGTCGCTCCTGTGAGATGAAAGCTCTAGTATCGATCATCCGCCGTGTCAAGAGTGGGTTGTTGCTCCGAAAATGTCGCGACCGTGGAGGAATGGCGGTCGGATGAGTCCGTTGGAGGTTTTCTTGGGGGTTCATTCAAAAAAAAAAAAAAAGTCCCCTACCGTCCGTGATGGGCTTGAATGTGCGGAATCGGTGCCGTGGGGCGGAAACGGCTTTCTGTAATGGGTCTAGCGCCTTCTGGTCACTTCAAAGCCTCCGAGATACTTGGTACCAAGCAATGTACCTATATGGTCTAGTACCTGCATATCTGTAGGTAGGCGACGCTCCAGCCTCGACTCTTCCGAGCAAGAAAGGCGTGAGAAAATCTGGCATTCGTACCAGAACAGCTCTGGCTGCTCCACTAACCCACAATCAAAGCGTCTAAAAGGTACACTACACGTATCCATCCATATCCGTTGGAAAGCGAACCCCCCAACTCCTTATTGCTGCGCAAATGCTCCTCGCCCTCGCCCCGTCACCACCAACCGGGGCAGCCCGACCTTGTTTCCCACGGATGCCCGTGTTTGCCCCCAGAATCAATCTCGTGCCTCTTGAATCCTCCAATGCTGTCGTCTACCCCAGCTTTTCTTCAGTATCCTCCCCGGCGCCTGGACCTGCCAGACCCAATGTCAATCCGCTGCATCTCATGCATCAAGGCCAGCTCCCCCCCTCCGTTGGCGCCGCTCATGGCCGAAAATGGGATCTTAGCCGGAATAGGCGGAGCGGCATTGTGCTGTGGCGCATTGTTCTCGTTCGGGTATTCCCAAGAGCCCCAGCGACGGGGTCCGCCCGTGCGATGATACACAATCTGTCTTTCCTGAAAGTTGTCCGTTGAGACCGGGGCAAGCGGGCTCGACATGGGACCCGACGGTCCACGGATCTTCTTTTGCAGTCGACCACGTCCAGCGACGGGAGGCGTTCGAGGGCTGTCGTCGATATTATACGAAGGCGACGACGCCGTGCTTGGTTGCGCGCGAGCAATCCGGAGCGGCCTTCGACCGCTGGGGGGCATAGGTTGAGCTCCCGACGGAGTGGGCCTGGTGCGGGATTCTTGCGGCGCCTGCATCGGGCCCGACTTTGGCTGAGGCTCCGGGGCCCAAGACTCCATTGGCAAGTGGTCCGACGGGTCGACTTCCCGCCCATCGTGTGTAATGATCTTGCCGCCAATGTCGATTCGCTCCGTCTTCGGGCGGGGATCTCGGGGGGACCCCAGGGCAGGGTTCAGCGTGTCATACGAATCGGGGCTGAATGGAGCGTCAGATATCATCCGGTCCTCGCCGGCCGGCGGGCCAGGGCTGACCGATTTCCTCGCGATCCTATGCTGCGGGCTGGGACTCGGGCTAGGCGAGACGTGACCGCGTCGGACCAGCTGCGTCTCCGGCCCTCCCGAGTATGTCACATCAGAGCGACCCTCGTACGAACGGGCAGCGTAGCCTGCCGAGTGGGACTGGTAAGGCTGGGACTCATCGCTGTGGTGGCGGCGGCCCGTCGGGGTTGTCGCAGGAGGCGTAGCGTATTGTCCGTCGTTGCGGCGCTCCTCGTAGATTTGCTCCAGAATTTCTTGCGACAAGCCCGGGTCCATGCCAGGCGACAGGGAGGCGGGGACATCTGGTAAGTAGCTCGGGGAGCCGCGCGCCTGACTCGCTTCAAACTCGGGCCTTGAGCTTGGGCGATGGCTGTGTCGACCGAGTGACTGATACGTCATGCTGTTCGATTGGTCCCTGACATGCACCAGGGACGAAGAGGTCGGAAGCCCACCGCGGCTGTGCCCAGGGGACTGGCTCGCGTGACGCGACGATGCGGCGGGCGAACGCATCAGATCCATGTCCGAGCGATGGGCCGACTCGAATATTAGCTCGTCATACGGGGCGGACCTCGGGCCTCCATGCCTGTACGAACCCTCCAGGGCCCCTGGGGGAGATTCTGGGACGTCTTCCACCGTGGGCTGCATCGACCGGTGCTGCGAATCGCTCGCAGAGTCGTACGAGTGGTATCTTGGTGGGAGCGGAGAGCCGCCGTGGGCGTCAGAGGGACTCGAGTCTGGCGAGTTTGGGTCATAGGGACGGAAAGTTGGCCGGCCTGGGTAGGTGGGCGCCGAGTGCCTGTGCGCCTCGCTCTTGAGCACCCCATGCCGCATGGGTGTCAAGGGCGCCACCGGACAGTCGTAGATGCTTCGGCGGACTAGCTCCTGGCCGTCTGCGCTGGGCATAGAGCGATGGGCGGGAGGCGGCGGCGGGCAGTTGTCCTCGAACGGCTCAGATTGCACCAAGTCTTCCTCTGACGGCATCCCAGAGGGGGGCTCTGGCAACGGAGAGTGTTGGCCGCGCGATACGGGCTGGTCGTAGGGAGAGCCGGCCACTCCTTGCCCGTAAGCACGTTCCTCGTAGTGGCGCGAGGGCGTTTCATACGTCTCTCTGGGCCGCGTGGCTGATCGAGGACCGTCGACACGGGAGGCCGAGTATCCGGACTGAGGCGATGGCGAGTACTGATCGGGATTCTGCCGCGGCGCGGGGGTGCTGTATTCTACGGCCTGCAGCGGCGATTGAGTTGGGACAAAGGCTTGGGGCCGTGGGGGCGTTTGCTGGTGAAGGTCAGGGGCGGCATGTGACGCGGGCTGAGGGGCGGGCGGAGGCGGCGATGAGGCCTCGCCAGTGACGGGATCGGACGGCAGGGGCCGTCTTTTGGTGGCAGCCCTTTGTCTGGCCGAAGCCAGGTCTTGTTCAGACGCAGTAGGGGTCCTGCGCTTGACAGCTGGCTTGTCGGGCTTTGGTCGGCTGTCGTAGTAAGTTATCTCGAGTCGAATTTCGCCAGCGTACTTGCCCTTGCACGTGAGTGTCTGCCACATGTCGTTTTGGCCGCCTCCGGAGACGATGATGCCTTTGAGGTCAATCCAGGCGTCGCCGATGAGATCCGTCTTCTTGTCATCGGTGAAGACGGAGATTTTGAGCTGATAGTAGTCGGGGGAGTCGTGGACGGGAAAGCGCAGCTCTTGGTCCCTGAAACGAAGCGGTTAGCATGAGGGGGCTGAGAGCCCCCAGGGCGTCATGATGCGACGTACCATTTGGGCGTCTGACCGCCGCGGACGTCGGTGGCCGTCTTCTTTGCCTCCTTGCCGAGCCTGGCGGCGCAATAGGGATCCTGCTTCCCAATCGTCTTCCTGTTGGGCAGGTTCTTGGCCCTGTCGACAACCGTCACGAGGGTGCCAATTGGCGGGCCGTCGACGGACATGTCGGCAAAGATGCCGGCAGTGTGGCCGCCTTTGAGGGCAAAGGGCATCGTCTTGGTCGCCATTGTCGCCTGCGTGCCGAGAGGAAGAGGAGATGGTGCGGTGGTGACGGGGCCAAAAGGGCAGGTGGGAGGGACGAGCTTCACATTGACCCGTTTGACAACCAAGCGTCAACAACAAAGAGCGAGACTGGTGATTAAGAATGAAGGGAAGACCCAAGCGCGAGACTAGGGGAAAAAGAAGGAATCGCAACCGGCGAGCAGAGCTATTTCGGGGACGGGAAGTGAGACGCGGAGGAATGGAATGGCAACGAGAGGAAGAGATGCAAGAGATGACGCCTTGTTTTGTTGCATCGGCCTCGGTGCGATTCGTCTGCTGCAAGCTCTCTAACAGGCGGTACCTGCGAGGGAGCTCGAGACACCGACGTTGGGCGCCGGTAGAGCAGGTACCAGAAAGTACCGGGCCAGTAGCGCTGTGGGGAGCTACCGGTCCCGCGCTGCGGTGGCTGGGAGGAGGGGCCTGAAAACAGGGAGGCTGGTAGCGGCTACCTGGGCGGTACCCGGCCGCTACAAGGGTCTGCCCTCCTCCCGACGGGCTCTAGCGCCCTAACTGGGTAGTACCCAGGACTTGGTGCCCTTTGGTGGGGGCGGCTTTCAGCGGTCCATGGTCCATGGCTCAGCGGTTGCTGACAGAAAGGCGTCGTTGCTTGGGCGGCTGTCGTTGGCCTGGCCGGCCCGCTGCAAGGAGGGAGGGAGGAGGAGGAGGGAGACGAGCTAGCTGGGGGATTGAATGCACGGGCTGCACCGCGAGGCACCGCTCGGGGTTTGGACACTTCAGGTACCCTGTCCTTGGGTGGCTACAGTGGAGGCTTGGGGGGCTGCGGACTGCTGTGCCTCTCTTGCGACGCAAGCTTCTAGAAGACAGAAACGACGAGCGACTCTCTGGCGAATCAGCCGCCGTCTCTGTAATCCCTCGCCCGCGACCTGAGCCGCGCCAAGCCTTTGCTGACGTCGCCCCGGAGGAGGGGGCTTGCATCTCGCGAAACCTTGGGGAAACCAAACGAAACGAAAACAATCAATGCCCGAGGTCCACTGCTTCTACCAAGTTACGGCGGTGCTCGGTACCCATGGATTTGTTGTTCTGGCCCTATCGCTTGCTGCTCCCCGATTCAAAAGCAAGCAGGGATCCGGGCATGGCGATGTCGACCAGCCTCCCCCATAATCGGCCATCGGGAACCCAGGCACAAAACGAGGAAAGAAAGAAAAAGCATGAGCTGTCAATTCAAGCCTATCCGCATCCGGTGGGTCTGCCACTTGCGTTGTTGATGGCCGCTGCTCCGTCGCCAGAGGGATTCAGCTGTCTCGGGCGCTGAAACCACAGGGTCGTGGCCCCGTGCGCGGCCTGGCAGAAACATGTGTTGGATTGTCCATTCCTCGTGACAGCGTCATTTCCCCGGCTTCGCCATTGCCGTCAGGGGAGAAGAGCAGAGGCCTTGACGTCACCGACACGACAACTCGCGGCCCGGACCATGAGGACGACGCCATGTCGTGGCGCACTCGGCAAAGCGTGGTTGACGATTGCATCGAGCAAGGAAATCCAAGGTGGCGCGCACGCATTCAAATCACCAGTCGCAGCTTCTGGACAGCAGCTCGGCCAGTTGCTGCAGGTATTTCTTGTCGGATTCGTCAAAGCCGCCCAAGGCCGCGCAGTCGACGTCAATGATTGCAACGACAGCCCGGTCCTCGGCCACAATTGGCACGACAAGCTCGCTCCTACTGTCGCCGTCACAGGCAATGTGGCCGGGGAACTGGTCCACATCGTCGACCAACTGCGTCTCCCGCGACGCCGCCGCGGTGCCGCAGATGCCGCGACCAAACTTGATGGTCTGGCAAGCCACTTTGCCCTGAAAGGGCCCGAGGATGAGCTGCGGGTCCTCGGAGGAAGGGTCCAAGACGTAGAACCCTTGAAGAGGAAGACGGGTTCAGCCACAGCCGTCTTGAGGTGTGCGCATGGGGAGGGGGATACTTGCCCGCCCAGTTGACCTGGCTGCTCGGAGCCGGTAGCGACTTGTAGGCGTGCCATAACAGCGAGGCGGCGTTGGCGAGGTTGCTTGCCATGGCGTCTTGTTGGTTACTGTTGTCCCATGTTCAGTGGGCTGGAGGCGCATACCAAACCTGCTCTTCCCGTCAGTCGGCGCGTTCGAGCTCGGTCACGGAGAGCCGGTCACGGAGAGCCGCCCACGAACCCAGTTGCGCTGGTCCGCGAACAGGCCTTTGGCCTGCAGCAGAACCTGCTCATAGGCCTCGTCCTTTGTGACGCCACTGGCGAAGTTGGACGCGTCGGCGTGGACCTGGTGGGGTCCGTCAGTGGCCTATCGCGAGCGTCTTGCTTGGAGGAAGGATGGCTCGACAAACCATTGTGTCTGTCGTTTTCAGGATAGAGATTGACACTTGTGAAGCGGCGCGTTAAACTGTCGTCTTGATCGAGGCCACGGTTTTCCTCCCCCGCCATGGAAGCTGGTACGATTAGTCACCATATTGTAGTTTCAAGCCCACTTAAACTGACTCGCTGCTTTGAAGCTGATTGCATCACAAGTTCATTGGATCGCGTCTCTCCCCCTTGACAATGGGTCTGTCTGCGGTGGACTGGAAGCACCAGCCACCCGCTTGCTTTTCAGCTCAATTCGTTTGCGACTGTAAAGCCGTATACTAGGTACGTAACTGGTAAGTTGGGGTAGTTGGAGAATGCTCCCTGGTTCCGCGGGTAAGACGCGGCAAATGACCTGCGAATTGGCCTTGTACTTGCAGATGAAGCGGCTGATGTAATACGTGCAATTGGTCACATGAGGATTCGTGTTTGATCTGAAGCTATACGGACTTTGGCGTGTTCCACCAGCCAGCATCTATCAATACGTGTATCTGGGCCCAACGTAACGTCAGCGCCCTGATTCAGCGCTCGCTTCAATCCAGCTGGACCTAAACAAGTCGCTCAAGGTCGAGAGCTCGAGGTGGAGATAAGAGGGCAGTCATGAGGGTCGTAAATACTCGAGGAAAATGTGTTTGCGTGCGAAGAAGAATGCGGTTGGACTCTGTAGGATCAGGTGAGCGTCGCGTATTGCCATACACTGTACGTTCTTGCCGCGAGTCCCAATGGGCTATCCAGAGTGAGAGAAGAATATCTGAGGCGGCGATGGGAGGATGCTGGCACGAATACAGGAGGCGAAGGAATCACACGGGCAAAGTTCGGCCTCTGTTTGCTACCGATGAGTCCTAGGGCATGGGCAATGCAGATTGAAAGTAACGAGGCAACCAAGGGGGCAACAACAGTCTGTTACTACGAGACTACGAGCAGGAAGCACGAGCGGGTCAAAGTCAGCCTCGAGTCGATGCCTTGTCTGCGGGCCTAGGCCTTCAACCAGACCCCTTGGCTGCATCGCGCTCATGCATGTCGTTTCCGACTGCCAGCTACACCTCGGCGGGCCATGACGCTAATTTAGGCGCCGTGCGAGCACCTAGTGTTATCACCACATCGGGGCATGTCGCTGCTTAACAGCGAGGCACACTGCCCAACCTTCTGGCGTCCAGTCGCTGCAAGTTTGGCGCAACAAAGGGGGGTGATTCTGCCCCCAAGGCGTGCACACACAAGCAACAAGTCTGCATCCTGATTCCCGTGCAGGCTGCGTCGGGGCTCAATAGCAGCGCTTTCTACGCATACATAGACAGCTTGTACCATCAGCAACACGGATGCAACGTAGGAGTTTCGAGTCTAGAACTAGGCAACAGACAAAGAAGCTCCGCCCCCATGCGAGCAGCACAGCAACCTCTCCTTTTAGCCTGCTGTGCCGCGCCGCGGGGATAAGGCTTTGAACAAGCTGGGGTTCATTGGCGGCGCCACGGCAGGGGTCCTTGACCAACTGTCAAGCTCTGCCGCGTTGGTCAGATGTCTGCCCTTCAGCGTAGCTCTCCGTCGTGATAGGTCGGCGAGCGGCAGATCAGAAGTCGCGACGGGCTGTGTCCCATCAATACATGAAGACGTTATGGCCCCCCCGAAAAGAACGGCTCCTCCCTCCCGCCGCCTTCACTTCCCTCAAAACCCTGGGCTCGAAAACTAGTCGACTCCAGTCACACGATGCCTCAAAGCGCCTCCATCAGCCTGCCCTCGGATACGTCGCCGAGCTCGGGCTCGGAGCCGTCATGGAAGTCGGCCAAGGAGACCGACCTGGCTCTCGTGTCGGAGCAGTCCCGCCCGGGCTTCTCCCCAAGTGGATATAACCAGATCCCCAAGCAATCCCAGGGGCAGTATCATCCATACCAGGCTAGCAACCCCAGCGTGGCGCCTGGCAATGGCGGGACAAGTCTTGGCGCAACGCCGCCGCCTGGAGCTCATTACCACCAGCAGCTGGGAGAGCTGCCCGCCTATGAACGGACACGCTAGGAGCATGTCCGGGCGTAACTTGGTGGTATCATGAGGCGAGATTACAACAAGGACGCGGGTAGGTACAGATGCCATCAGTCGGATAGTTGTGGTGTTTGGGTTGGGTGCCAGGGCGCTTTGGGTAATCAAGTGTTGTATTGAGGAAGCGAATGGTAGAGAATGGCGTTGGCCTCTCCATCACTTGATTGTATGCTCTTCCCTTTGAATATCTTGGGAGTGCGAGGTACTAGACCAAGAATCCGAACGTCCATTCGAGCTGACGCGGTCTTTTCCCGTTGAAAACATCCCTGGCGTATCTTTCGATTCTCTCAAACATTTCAATCATAGAGCTAGGGTATTAAATATCGGTTATACCAAACCAACGACGCTGCTACGGCTGGTGTTGCTATAACCGGCGGTGCTCGTCTTACTGCTCCTCCTACTTCTCTTCCTGCTGCCCCCCCTAAGGCTCCTAGCGATGGCTCCCCACGATACTCCTGGAGACGATGCAGCGGATCCTCCTTCTGAGCCGTTTAATCACAGTGGGTGACATGACCGGGGATGTGAGCATGAACTGACGAGAAGTGGTTTCGACGCGTGCATATAGGGATAGGGGCCGCATTGAGCTTGGTGGCCACCAGGTCGGCCATGGTGAGCTTCTGAGTTCTCAAGTCGGCCACGGTGAGCTTTTAAGTTTTCAAGGCAACCAATTGAACTTGACATGACATGGGCCCCCACAATGCCAGTGCAGAAACTCGGGCCGTAGCGAGAGCCTCACTCCAACATGGGGTCGGAGAAGCGAAAACGGGGCGGCAGTAAGTTGGCGCTTGTCCATGGACAAGCAGCGCCACCGTGTCATATTCCGTGTTCTCCTCACGCCATGTGGTGCTCATCTTGACTCCATGTTGCGTCTAAATGGATGGAAAGAGGGCTTTTTAAACCATGGTGCAGACAGACTCGGGGCGGAAGGGGGCTTCGTCGAGTTTTCTCGCGTCGTCTGCGAACAAGTCTTCCTCTTGTTCTCTACATGTATACAGAAATTGTCAGCGCAGTCTTGTTGTTTGTTGGCACAGCTTCCCCCTCACCACGACAAGGCGACCCGACGTCCCCTCTACGACGCGCCGCCACAATGCCCGGCGAGACGGTTTCCACCACGTGTGCTTGGGTCGCGGTCGCGGTGGGCTCCCTAGTCTTTGCGGGATCTGAAAACGCTCCCCTCGCCTGGAGGCGCATCCAACACTTTTGGAGCCTATGCCTGCGTTGGGCCGGGCTCGGAAGCCAGGCCGTCGCAGAGAAGACGGGAACCGAGTCCGAGAACAGGACGCAAAGAGACGCCGCAGTCCCCACGACCGAGAACTTGGCCAAGGTTGTACGTTTTGCCGACAAGGTGCCAGGAGTCGTGCAGGCCGACAACAACCGGACACGGAAACGGATTGACGAGTTGGAGCAAACACGCCAGAGTGTTCTGGAGCGAATGGACAGGCTGGAGGAAGCACATCAGAAGACTCTGGACAGGATTGGCAAGCTGGAGGCGGCACATCAGAGGACGCTGGACCGGGTCCATGGTCTGTCGCCTCAGCAGCGGTCAAGATGTGATCGGAAGCCGTTTCGCCCGGCCGACAAGAGTGTCAGCCCGAACTGACTTGGTGAGGAGCCTGTTGGTTGGAGGAACAAGAGGATTTGGGTGCGATTGGTGGAACAAGGTCGGTGAGCAGCGTGTGTGTGCAGTACCTAGGTACCTACCTAGGTGGGTGCTGTAGGGTAGGTAGGTGGGTAGGTAGCTAGCAGGTACATGCAAACTGGTGCCTCGTCGATTGAAATCTCCGTTTCGTCGTCCGTCCGTCTCGCTGCACAAACACGATGAACCACCGAATCCCGTCCAGACTATGCGGGAGCGGCTGCCACTCGGCCCTGCGCCTCCACGGCCCCCTCGTGCCCCTCCGCCGAGCACACCACGATGCTCCGCCGCGGCCGAGGAGCCCGCTGCTCAACCCGCCGGCCTCGACTCGCCCGCCGGCCCTCACGGTCCCGCAGCGCAGCTCCGTCGACTCGACGTTCCAGTACCTCTTCCAGATGGGCAAGGGCTACCTGCGCTTCTACAAGGACGGGCTCAAGGGCGTCTGGGCCAACCGCAAGCTGCTGCGCCAGAAGCTCGACCGCACGCCCCGTGACGACCGGCCCTCCATCTGGCGCCCCTACTACGTGCCCAAGACCTTTTCCCGCGCCGACTGGGTCTTACTCTGGCGCGTGCGACACGACATGCTGCGGCTGCCGCTCTTCGGCCTGATGCTCGTCGTCATTGGCGAGTTCACCGCCCTCGTCGTCATCTACGTCGACGGCGTCGTCCCCTACACCTGCCGCATCCCCAAGCAGATCCTGACGGGGGCCCAGAGGGCCGAGCAGCGCCGCCGCGCCGCCTTTGACGACCTCGAGGCGCGCTCTCCCCACGGCCTGCTGAGCCCTCGCGTGACGGCCGACGTGGCGCGGACCCACGTGCTCAAGAGCCTGGACCTCGCGGGCTCCATCTGGGACCGGCTGGGCTTCATGCCGCCGGGCATGTGGCAGGTCAAGGGCCGGCTGCGCATGGCCTTTCTCGAGGGCGACGATCGCAACCTCATCGAGGACGGCGGGCCCCTGGAGCTGGAGCCAGCCGAGCTGGTCATTGCCTGCAAGGAGCGCGGCATCGACACGCTGGGCAAGAGCGAGGCGGACCTGAGGAGCCTGCTGGGCGACTGGCTCCGGCTGACGGCGGCCGAGGACATTGCCGAGAGGCGGCGGCGGATGGCGACGCTGTTGCTGACGAGGTACGTCGAACTGCAGCCCCGAAAGGATACAGGGCTAACGGTACTTTGACGTGGCAGAGCCGAACACTGGCCCGAGCATCGAGACTTTGCCGTCCCGGAATGGGAGCTGTAGCGACCAAATCCGGCATGACGACAGACAGAATCGCCGGGTGTGTTGGGGAAACATGAAGGGATGAGACGCCGAGGCGTTCTGGTCGCGCAGGGCACCTTCACTTGGTGGAGAGGCCAGGCCGCCGAGGGATAAAAAAGGGAGACACGCCACTCACGCTTTGTCGGCTTAGAGGTGGGCGCCTTGTTGTACGAGTATCAAACATGAGAGGGACAAGGTAGAGGCCTATTTAGATGGTGCAGATGTGTATGCGTACAAGACTTTACCCGAGCGCCGCGAGGGCAAACACGCCGAGCAAGACTGCACTGGAGCGCGGAGGCGCATGTCTCGAAACCCGTCGGTATCCGGTGCGGCGGCGCTGAGCAACGGGCCCGGTGGATGGGAAGAGAGCAAGGCCTCGGCGCAACCAAGGGCTCCGTTCGGCGGGGGATGGCTGGGATGCGACCAGGGCGGCCGAGACGGCGGCCCATCAATCACACAGGGCATGTTTGGCAGTGTTCGGGCTTGGGCTGATGAAGATGCGAGCATGCATTCAAATCCTCGCCCTCGGGGCAGCGGAGCGAATGGGGCGCCCCCTTGGGTCCGGACATGGCCGCGTGGGGAACAAAGGAGACGGGGAGGAGCGGCGAATGGACAATAAGTGACATGCACGAGGGCACCTGATGCTTCAAGGAAACGACTGTACGAAGTACCTACATGCAGTCCATGTGAGTTCGCTCCAGTGCTTCACCAGATGGAGCTACCGCCGGCCGGGAGTCGCGCTTGGGAAGGCCATCGAGGCCGGGGAGATAGACATATACACGGGCCCAGGGCGCAATGTCCGTGCTCGCGCAAGTAGCCGCCTATCTCCGCACCCTTTCCTCGCTGAAGCCAAGGCCGAGGCTCCGCATCACATGCTCGGCCTAACCGACGTCCGTTCCCGTCAGATTCATCTTTATCAGGGTCCCGTTGCCGCTCGGCTCCCCCGCCCTTTGATTTCCCCGGGTTTTCCATTTAACTGCTGTGTCCCAACTCGGTTCCTTCACTTGCTCTCCGTCTCTGCCACCTTGAAGCCCTTCTCCTCCTCCTCCTCCCCGTCTTCAACCCCCCGCAGCCACCATGTCTCTCAAGAACGGTGCGTCACTTGGCAAGCGCAACGCCGAACCCCGCGACGTCATGACAGCAGGAACAAGACGCAGCTGACGCCGAACCAACAGACAAGTTCCCCTCCTCGGCCGCCTTTGACGCCATCGCCGAGGCCCTCTCCGCCAGCGACGCCGACCGCAAAGACGCCGTCAAGCAGGGCAACGCCGTCTTCGCCTTCACCCTCAAGAACAAGGCCGGCGAGACCGAGAGCTGGCACATTGACCTCAAGGAGACGGGCAAGGTCGGCACCGGCACCGGCGGCAAGCCCACGGGTGAGTCTTCCCTTGCCCTTGTACTCTCCGCATTGACCGCGTGCTTCGGGTTCCCGGCTGACGCGTGTGCAACAGTCACCCTCTCCCTCTCCGACGAAGACTTTGGCAAGCTCGTCGTCGGCGACGCCAACGCCCAGCGCCTCTTCATGTCGGGCAAGCTCAAGATCAAGGGCGACATTATGAAGGCCACCAAGCTCGACCCCATTATGAAAAAGGCGCAGACCAAGGCCAAGCTGTGAGCCCGTCCCGGCGACGATGGCAGTGGCGCAAGGGTGGCTCCGAATCTTGTACTCTATACCGATGGGACCTGCATATACACTGTGTTTCTACTGTTGACGCCCCGAGGGCTCCGTCCCATGAAGCTTTGTTTGCTACAATTTGAATGGATACTCGTGGACGGTCGTGACAACAGACCAGCCCGTGCCAGAATAAGGAAACTGTCGTGGTTGGCCCCGTCCCATATTGTTGAACAACAGAACGCTACAGCAGCCCAGCCAGCTTGCGAAGACGCTCCTTGGCGCCCTCGCGCAACTCGCGCACAATCTCTCCCGCCGGCTGGGCCTTTTGCACGAGGCCGACGCCGGTTCCGCTGCACATGGGCAAGTCAGCCGCGGCCTAGGAGAGGGAAAGGGCAAAACTCACGCCCACGTGCCGAGCATCCGCGTCGCCTCGTCGGGCGAGTAGTCCTTGTCGAGGCTGTGCCGGCATTCGTCCAGCGACGACCCGGACAGAAACTTGCCATGGATGGCGCCCACGATGGCGCGGCCGTCGTAGAGGGGGCCCCAGAGGGCCGACTTGTTCATCTGGTCGTGGAAAGGAGACCTGCGTGTCCCGGGCGTCAGTCAAGTCGGGCGCCAGCAGGCGGGAGCACGTACTTGAGCGTCGATGCGCCGCCGTCGACGGTCTCGAGGATGAGCTGCTTGCGGTGGTCGGGGTACTCGGACTCTTGGGCGACGGTGAACTGGACAGTGTGGGTCATGGGTGAGCAGGAGGGTGGGGGAGTTGCTGGATGCTCTCAACATACCTTTGTGCCCATGACGACGCCATCGGCCTCTGCGGTTGCGGGTTTAGCATAACACATGATGGCCATTGGTCAGAGATCAACAAGGACGGGAAGAGCGTACCCAGGGCCATCATGGCCGCCACCCCCTTGTCCGTGACAAGCCCGCCAGCGGCCAGCATCCCAACCTCGCGGCCGGCAAACTCGCGGTCCAGCATGGCGCGCACCTCGGGCACCAGGCTGACGACTCCGGACCCGCGGCGGAACTGGTGCCCGCCCGCGTCGACGCCCTGGCACACGAGCACGTCGGCGCCGTCCTCGACGGCCTCACGCGCGGCCGCCACGTTGCCCACCTGCACGAAGACGCGCGGCGGGGGCGGGCCGTCTGCGCTCCTCAGCGTCCGGAGGGCCTCGATGATGACGCCGTGGGGCCGCGGGTGGGCGGCGGGCGTCTCGGCCTCGGCGGGCGCAAAGAGCCAGACTATGGCGGGGCGGTGCTTGGCGATGATGGGCAGCACTGTCTCGGTGAAGCGGGCGATGGACTTGTGGCCTGTGATGAAGCTGATGCCCATGGGCAACGGCGACGACGGTGCCGCGTCCAGCAGACGCCGGCTCTCGGCCAGGTCCGTGTCGAGCTTGCGGAGCTGAGGCGAGTCCGGCTCGAGGTTGAAGGCCGAGGCGAGGAAGCCTGCGGCCGGCACCGGACGAGGTCAGAGTCAGACAGGGAGCCGTGTTTGGATGGGGGAGGGCCCGAGGTGCAAGAAAGGCGGAGAGGGCGCGCCCTTACCGATGCCGCCGGCCTTGCTCACCTCGGTGGCCAGCGCCGGAGTGGCGGCCCCGAGCATGGGCCCGTTGCAGATGACGGGGGCCCGGGTCCACGGGAACCACTTCTGCAACCTGGGAGCCAGAGCCATGTCGTGCTCCATGTCGTGTCCGAGACGGACGAGGGATGTTCACCGGGGTGGCGGGCTGACGAGAAAGGGGCGTCGGTGGAGGCGGCTACAGTGACGAGCACGATATCTGAAGCAAAGCAAGAGTAGGCTCGCGGCCTGATGTATGTATAAAGCAAGCGCGTGGTGGGGCACCTCGCCGGCGATCCGCTCCGGCTCGTGCGTGTCCGCAATTGCCGAACGAACAACTCACATGCAGCAGCCGGTCCCGCCGCCGCCGCCGCCGCCGTCTCCGCTTTCCCATCCAATCCCCCGCCTTTGGGCTGAGGGCAGTGTAACCAGACAACACAACATGTCAGATGGTGTCTACGGCGTGCCTGCTCGTAAATACGCTCGTCTGTCCGACTCTCGCCGAGACGCTTCACGATGGAGACGTCTGTCGTCTGACCCTGCGCAGCATGTATGCATCCCTCAGCCAGCGTGGCACGGGCGCGCGGGTGGCTGACACTCGGTCACTTTCCATCACGGCGGCTTCACCCACTCGGGGGACCGGCGGTGCCGATGACGGCCGAGCCGATGCTGCGAAATCCAATCACATCCCTGACGGGGGAGAGATGGGAGATTGGCGAGATCAAGTGTCAGATCAAGTGCGAGTACGCTCTCGCAAATCCAACGAATCTCAGGCAACCTGCTACCGATGACGGAACCATGAAGGTGGCAGCATGATGGGTCCAAACCCGGCTTGTCGTGAATCCCAGCCCAGCAATGTGGCGTCGGGAATAACGCCATATGTTGATTGACCGTTTGAAAGGGACGTGCCGCAGCCGCCTGTCTCATAAGACGCAACACGAGGGTGCGTTGCCGGGAGGGGTGATTGGCTGTTGTAGGGGGGAGGCTTCGGCGAGCTACGTAATCAGGCCTCATTCAACCTCAATGGGGGGTTCCAGTAATTATCCGTAGCCTTGGCGAGGAAGCGCCCTCTTCAGACAAAAGGGGCAAAGTGACCTCATCGAGGAAAGCGAGCGTGGCTATAGGGTAGGTAGGTATGCATGGCGTCTTGTCCAGGGCTCGTCCAGGGCTCTCTCTGGACCAGGGCTCTGGTCCAGGGCGCCAACACAGCAACGACAGGCCAAAGACGGGTGCCCCAGGCGGCTACCTGGGTAGGTACCCAGGTACATAGGTACATACCTAATCATTGGCTCCCCGCCGCGCCTGCAAACGGGGGCGCTGTGGCGGGCGTTTTGCAAGGAAGATGCTGGGAAAGCCAACCGTTTGTCGATTGGGCCGCGTCAATTGGGCGGGAGAGAGAGGAGACGGAGGGCGGCGATATCTTGCATGAGAACCCCTGAAGCAGTGTCGTGGCGCACGGGAAATTTGGAAATGAAAAAAAAAAAAAAATCAAAACAAAGATCTTTACATGCATGTACCGATGTTGAGGGCCGATGGCGAAGGCCCCTGGTCGGCCTCATCCCATGGAACCAAGCCTTCACACGGAGAGGTAACCAGAGCTTTGCCGACAAGACGCGCCACCGCCTCAACAATCCTCCACCGGCCGAGCGGCTTTGCTTGGCGGGCGGTCCGCTCTTTTTCCCTTTGGGCTCCATGGGAAACATCCATGGCCCCAACCAGGCCAAAAAGGAAATGATGGAAAAACATGAGCAAACAAGATTCATGCGTCGCCTTGCACGCAGTGAAGAAGCCTTTGAAGCCTCTCCTTTGGGGGGTCTGGGAGCGCTACAAAGCACAGTACCCAATGTATGTATGAATACTGTACATACCTAGGTACTGCAAAGACGCAGCTCTTCTCTCGGCCTCGGGTTTTCGGGGTTGATGGGGCGATGGGACAGTGGAATGCCAGTGGATTAGGTAGACGTGCAGTGTCTCTGGGCGCCTGCGGGCCGGGGCACTGGAGCCGAAGCCCTCGGGTGTCTGAGAGGCACCAACTACCTACTAACGGGCCTACCAACGGGCCTACCACCGGGCCTACCACCGGGCCTTCCACCGGCCCTCTCCCCTCACGCCGCCCGTCTCCTAGCAGAGGCGAGACTCTGATCTACTGGAGAGCCGAGCCGGTCTCCCACCTATTCTTCAACGGGGTCGCGCGCGCGAATCGGGAGGCGCCAGCTTGCCAGGCCGTGCACCATCTCGGGCGGTCCAGAATGAAATCCAGATGCACACACAGCTCGCGCTCATGGTTCCATCGTCAGACAAGCGCCGAACCCTGGGCCCGCCACCCGTTCCCCGCTTGGCCCTGTTCCGACGCGGCAGCGCCCAGCGCAGCGCGACGTCGAGATGCTCCCTGAATTGAAATGAAGAAATGGAGAGCCGCCCAAGCATCGATGAACGCTGCAGCCAAACGGACACGGTCCATGCTGGAGGCGTGAGCTAGCAAAGCATCGAAATCAGTCGCCCGCCGGAGCGTGTCGCTGGAAAACAGCCAGGACTTGTTCCAGTCTCAGCCCCTGTCTCCGCCGCCGTCTTTTGCAACACCTCGCAATAGCAGCAGGCGCCTGGTCAATGTACAGTAGCAGCTGATGGGCAAGCTCCATGTACATAGTCGTGCACCCCTTCCTTTCTGCCCTTGACCATCGGGTCGCCCCCGTGACCGATGTGGCGGCGTTTTCACTATGCACGTATTGTCTATGATTACTTTTTCCTTTTCCCAGGGAATATTGGGGGAGGTGGCTGTCGTGGCTGACGTACATGTACGGATACGGGCACTCAGTACTGTACATCGGTATAGAGCAAGTACCTATACAGGCATATTTCAAGGGAGCTGTGACCAGAGAGACATCAGACTTTGCTCGGCACTTAGGGACTCAAAGTCCCTACCTCGGAACGCTGTTTGGCTGGCTGGTTGGTTGATTGGCAACCAGTCTTTGGCTAGGTACCTTGTCTCTGCTACTAGCGAGGTTCGTGCCTACCCATTTACTGGGAGAAGACCTGACAGGTACCTGTATCCACCTACCTGTGCCCTAGGTGGGCACAGTAGTGTACCTGGGTGGCTTGCCCGTTTCTTGGGGCGCTGCAGCTCGCTGCTAAAGCACGCGCCTGACTTTGGCCTAGCAGTGGACCATCCAGGTTGGGCTGAGGCCGCATGCGAGGCGACGCAGCACTGGGTGGCAATGGGCCTGCACGTGACTGCGTCTCTCCCTGTGCCTAAATCAGGAGACTGAGCTAATCATGTGCTAAGGCAAGGCACGGTACAGTGCTGCACTCCAAACAAGACGGTGCCCAGCAGCTACCCAGGAAAGGGAGGTAGATGTTGCTGCCGCTGCTTGCCGACTGCGACTTTGCACGTCGGCTTTGCATCGCCAGTGGCCCGCCCCGGACTGACTGGCTGACCGACCGAGGCGGGTGATTGTTTACTGCTCCACTCACGCCAACTCGGGGCTCGCTTGGCTGCTGCTGCTGCTCCCCTTCCACTCTGCCTCTACGAATATCTACTGTACAGTACCCTCCTCAGGCGGCCCCCCTCCACCCAAAGCGCAGCACCCCTGCCGCCCTTCCAGCCCCCCACCCACCTCTCCCATTCTGGCTCTAGCACCTACAAGTACCTAGATACCTACTTTGTACCAGGTACTAAGTACCGCCCAGCACAACCGCCGCCGCCGCCCCTTTGCTGGCTGCCGTGCGCCTAA
>JAPEBW010001765.1:0-19182 GCA_027405785.1 Ophiocordyceps robertsii | reverse complement strand
GAAGCACTCACGCACTCAATTCTTCATCAATCAATTCCAACCAAAATCCTGCCTTACACAACATCGACTCCTCTATCACGTGACATCACGTGATTTCCTGATTTCCCCACAATTTCGCTGCTGCTCTAACCTTTAACAGTATAAATAGAGATATATGTAAGTGTAAATAGTAATACTTTTTTATATAGCTAAAACTGCTTATTAAGGTTTATAATTATCTTTACCTTTTAGCCTTAGCGGAGTATTAATAGTTCTTTAAAATAGTTTATTGCTATAAAGCTCTTATAATCCTATATTATTATCTAAGTAAGCTTAAGGTCGTTAAGAAAAAATATTATATTATGCTTTAATAGCAGCGCTTAGACTTATATAAGTAAAGCGTAGTAAAAATTAGCTAAATTTATTATAGTAATTAAGTAAATTACTTATTTATATATTACTAGTCTTAGCTAAACTATCTTAACTTTAGCTTTAATCCCTTTATAAGCCTTAATTTATAAGACCGATATAAAGTTAATAAGGTCCTTTTAATAAAGAACTAATAAATCTTAGCTAAGTAGTATATTAGCCGCTAAGCGTTTTACTATTTAAGTGCTAATTCTTCCTTTTATAACTATAAAGCTACTATTTAGCCTTTTTAGTATATATATAGTAAACTTTACTTATTTAATAGTAGCCGTTTTTCTTACTCCTAAAATCGGAATTTATTAAGAGGAGTTTATAGTTATATCTTAAAAAGTCTTTATTAAGTCGGTTTAAATAAGGCTTTAATATCTATATAGGCTTTAATACTTATCTTAAGCCTTTCTTTTCTATAAATTAATAAGTATATATAAGTAAATCGTAATAGCTTATTAAAGCTTAATAGTTAAATATTAAAAGAAGCCTTAACTATTTAAACGCTTTATAGCTTTTAAATAACTACTTACTATATTAAGCTACGTCTTTATATAGTAATATCTTAGCTAAGGTTAAAAGGGTATTTATCTTTAATATATTAATAAAGCTTATTCTTTAAAGGGAATACTTTAATATAAAATCTATATACTTTATTAACCTCTTAAACTAAGTTTACTATAATATAGATTATAGTTTCCTTTAAGCTTTTATTAATATTTATTTAAGCTCTTTTTATATTATACTCTTTATTCTTTAAATAGTTATTAGTTTTTATTATAGTTCCTTTTTTAGTTATAAAGTATATATAGTTTAGCTTTAATATTAGTAAGTATATAGTCTTAAAGGGTCTTTTTTTTTAAGCTAAAAGGTCTTAGCTTATATCCTTAGCTATTTAAACGGGTTTTTTCCTTAACTTAGCAAGCGCTATAAAGCTTTATAGTATATCTGCTTTTATTAAGCGGTTTGAAAACGTAACCTGCGGTCCCGGTAAGCCCTTAATAAATAGCTAGGGCGTCTTAAACTATCCTTTAAGTGCGTATAAAGTATAGCTAGTTAGCCCTTACCTTTTTATAGGTTAGACCTATTTTTTTCGTGCTAATAAGAACTTTTAAGATCCTTTACTATATTTAACTTATAATTAAAGAAGAATTTCCTTATATTTATTAATCTATTTATTAATATCCTTATTTCTCATTAAATATTATAAGGATTTTTATAAACAGATATTTAGCTTTTAATAAATTACTATAGTAAAGTAATTTAGTTAATAAAGCGCGGCCTTAGCTTTATATTATAAGCGTAATATTTAAGACTTAAAGTAAGACCTTATTACTATATCTTTAATAGTAAAGTGCTCCTTATTAAGTGCTTATATTGCTATATTTTAGCGAGTTTTAAACCGTTTTTATAAAGTAAAGATTTATTAGCTTAGTTTAATACTAAGCCTATTAAGCTTTTCTTATTATAGGTTTAAAAGGTCTTTAAAATACTATTTTACCGCACTTCCTTAAAGAAAAGAGGGCAATTAAATAGCTAATTTATCTATATAGGCCTTACCTTTATTAGCGTTTTAGCGGATAAAGTTAATAAAACGGATTACTCCTTAAAATATACTAGCTTTATTATCTTCTTAAACTTTATTAAAAGATAATTTTAGCAGTTTTAATAGGTTAAATCTCCTTATATCCTTAGCTTATAATTAAGGTTTTTCTTAAGGCTTAGTAAGTATATCTTCTTTTTTTAATACTTAAAAGAGACTAAGGAATTATTTGTTTAATATTATTACTATTCTTATTAAAAAGCTTAAAGCTATACTTAGTCTTAGTATCTACGCACTAAGTATAAATAGGTTTAGCTTACTAAGGGTATTACTTCCTATATCTTTCTTACTTATTATTAAAATCTTAATCTTAATACTTTTACTAAGCGCTTAACTTTTTATTTTATATATATCTTAAAATCCGGTACGCTATAAGGCCTTAAGTATAAAAGGCTCGTTTTTATTTATTAAAAGTCTTAAAAATGCTTTAATTAGCGCGGCTATAGCGGATAAGGCTAAATAGTAATACTAAACTAAGAAACTACTAAATATCTTTTAAAGCGGATTTCCGGTTAAGGCTTATAGACTAAACTCTATTAGCAGTACGCGGTAAAAATATCCGCTAAGCTTATTATCTTAAGGAAAGAATAGCTTAGTTATAGGCTTAATCCGGAAAGTATTAAGCGGGTAAGGAGCTAGGTTTAAAGGTTAGCTTATCCTTATTTTTTTTTATTTAAAAGATAATTAATCTATCTAAGTAATACTATATTTAATTTACTTAATTAAAAAGGTTTTATCGTTTTATAGTCTATTTTTTATTAGTATTTTAAAAGCGGATTGCTCTTTAAAAGGCAGTAGTTTTAGCTTAGCTAAGTAAGACTTATTTTACGTCCTATTTAGCTTTATAAGCTATTGCGGTATAATACCTTAAAAAAGAGTAAAGGAGATTATTAAACTAGTATACTTAGTAAGCCGCGGCTTTAATATATATTTTAGCATATTTATATTATATACTATTTATATTATACTAAGCTTATAAAATAAAAAGGAACTTATTTTACTTTTTTATAAGCTCTCTTAAAAGGTAATTATAGTATATAAGTGCGTTTTAAATATATTATTTAAGGTAAATTAAAAAAACGTTAAATAAGAAAAATATATTTTTTTAACTTATAAGAAAATATAGTTTTTATAAAGAAAATTTTAAAGCTTTTTTTTTATTTAAGAAAAAACTTATATATAAGTAAAACGCCTTTAACCTATAGGAAAGTTCTTTATATAGATTAAAACTGTAAAAAGATATATTTTTAAGAAACCTTTATATAAGAAAAAAACTTAAAACTATATAAGAGAAAGCTAAAAAGAAGTGTAAGAAATAGCTTAAAGCCTTTATTATAGAAGTTTAGATTTATAGATATTAACGTATTTATTCTTAGTATATCTTAAAGTTAATTAAAAAATATAAAGCTTAATCTCTTAATAACATCTTTATTATATTATCTTTTTATTCTTATATTAATCTTTTTAATTCCCTTTTAATTTATGTTATTATCAATAAAATCATATATTAACTTTATATAGTTTCTCAGCTTATATACTTTAAGATCTATAGCTATTTAAAGAATTAATTATCTATAAACATTATAACGACTTTATTTTAAAGTGTATTTTTATATATTCCCTTTACTATTATATTAAAATACCTATATAAATATAAACCTTTTCTACTAGCCCTTTTAAGGCCTACATCTCTTACTCTTTATATATAAAGTACTATAAAGCTTTGTTTTTAATAAGGTTAGCTTTTATAGTTATTATTTATTAAGAAAATAGTATTTAAAGACTACTTTATAATCTAAAAGGTTACTAGCTTAATCTCTATTAGTATAAGCTTGACAAATAGTATATTAAGTATTATATTATAGTAATAGTATATATTTAAGCTATAATATTTATTATAATATCTTAAGAATATATTTAGTGCTTAAAAATATGAATTTTTAAAGTTACGGGCAAATTTAGCATAAAATATTACTACGTATAGTATGTTAAGCCCTGAAATTATATTATGAAAATAATAAGTCTTTTTATATTTAATATAATATAAATCTTCCTTTTATATCTATATAGTCTATATAGTTTATTGTTTTATTAAGTTTAACTCCCTATATAGTAAAGATTTTTAAGGGGTTTATATTTTATTTGTTAAATTCCTTTTCAACTTATTATATATACGTTTTAAGTTCTTTTTCAATTTCTTTATAGTTATAACTATTTCTAAGAATTCTCTTACTTTGCTTTAATATTAAATCTTTAAGCACTTACTTATCTTACTAATTATAAAAGTTATAAAATCCTCTATAAGCTTAAAAAAAGATTTTATTTATAAACTAGTATAGCTATATATATCTTATTATTTATAAGTACTTCTTTATTAAAAAAAAGGCAGAAGAAATCTTCCTTAGTTAAGACTTAAAATAATAATTTATATTAAAGTATTAAATTTACTTAAGACTATTTAAAGCTTTTTTAATTTAATAATTAGCTTTATATTTCTATCAAACTGCGTATTATTATACTTAGGGTTTCTACTTATTTAATAGTTTTTTAATTTTATAGTATATTTATATAAGTTTTAGTATTTATATTTATATCATTTTTTTAAACAAATATTATAGTATTTACCTATTATTATTTAATATAAGTATTTATAAAGGCTTTATAGACTTAAGTTTATTAGTTATAAAAACCGGTTTTATATAATCTAAGCTATATATATACTTATAGCCTTATAATATAAAGTAAGCTTTATCTTTAGTTATATTATTTTTATTATCCCTCTTTATATTATAGTCTTTTTAGCTACTTAAAGCTTTTTTCTTATAAAAAGTCTTTATATTACCTAAGTATTAAGACTAATAAGTTTATTAAATTTAGTTAATATAGTATTATCTTAATTATTTCCTTATAAACTATTTATAGCCTACTTATAAATAATAATCTTTATAAGATCTTTCTTTTCTTTTTAATAAAATAAGATATACTTTATATTATAATTATTATCTATAGTACTATTTATAAGGTATTTTCTAGAATCTGTATAGAGTTTAGTAAACTTATTAAACAGTTCTACTAAATGCTTTTAACTTCTTTACTAAGTATTAGTATTATTATAGCTAGTATTATTATAATAGTTATTTAGTAGCCTTTTTAAAAAAAGCATGGGATTAAAATTAGTTTATTCCTTTATATTTAAAAAGTTATTTTTTAGTATAGCTATACCTTTAAAAATAATCACTTTCCGTTTAAGAAGGTTATATACTTTATAAATAGAACCTTTATAATTTATTATTACCTCTTTATAAGCTTTAAGCTTGAATTTATTATATAGGGTTTTATTTTTAAAATATATATTACTATTAATAAGTTTTATTTTATAAAAGTCTTTTAAACTTAAAGCTATATTATCCTTCTTTTATAAGTTATATAAAGCCTATAATAAGATATAAGGACTTATTATAAATATATATAGCTACTAAAATCGGTTTACCTTATAAGTATTTAAGTAATCTTAAGGTAAAGAATATAGTATTATAAAATCGCTATTTTATAAGCGATCCTAAGTACTTAAAAGGTACTAATATTTAGTTAAGTATATACTGCTAAATATAAGAAAAAAGCTAGGAGGGTAAATACTACTAGCTATAAGTAAAAAACTATTAAAGTAAATACTAGTAGTTATAAGGATAAATAATATAGTTTAATAGTTTAAGATAGCTAGTATTAAACATAAGCGGTATAAGCTTAACTTAGCTATATATAGCTTAAGCTAGCTTAAGCTAGTAGTAAAAGTTTAAATATTAGTAATATTATACAATTAATTAATACTTTATAAAAAGCTAAAGTAAAAGGCCTCTTTTTAAATAGAAGAAAAACTTATAAAAGGTTTTAAAATAAAATATATTTATTTCATTAAGTAGTAATAAGTAATAGCTAGTATATTACTTCTTAATTATAATAAAAACAGCTATAAGAACTTTTAATAATTAAAGAAGTTATTAAATAACTTTATAAGTTATATAAAGTATAAGTTATAAGCTAGTATATAAAAGCATATCAAAAGCATATAAAAAGAAAGTATTTTAGTAGCTTTAAAAAATTGTAAAACAAGGTCTTTTTTTTCTTTGTTTTTTCTTCTCTTTTTTTTAACTTAGTTTACCTTACGAAATCCGCAAAATTAGATATCTTTTGCTTTATTTTATTTAGCTTTTTAAACTAAGTATGTTTTCCTTCTTTTTACCATAAACTAATAATATGGATATATTATAGTATTATACTTATTTAGTATAAAGATCTTAAAGTATAAGAGAATTTTAGTAATATAAACTAATTATAAAGAAGTAAAACATACGTTTCCGCAGCCTTAAAACAAAATATAATATAAAGAGTATATAATATAAACACTTTAAAATCAATATTAAATTAGCTCTTTAATTCTATATATAATATATATTTTCTTATATTATACAACGTATATATAAGCAAGGTAGAAGCAAATTAAGAAGAGGTATATATAAAGACTATATATACAATCTATACTAAGTTACTATACTACCTTATATTTCTTATAAAATTAATCTCTAGGCTTATAAACATAATATAATCTTAAAAATAAATTATAGCTTACTATAAAAAGTCGTGCTATATTAAGAGCCTTACTCTTAAATACTTAAATTACTTATAGCCTAAATATTATCTATAAAAAAGACCTTAGTCCCCCTTTACCTTTAACTAATTATTAACCTTATATATATAACTTAGTTAGTTTTTTACTATTCTATATACTTTCTATACTTTCATAATTCCCTTACTTATAGATACTTACTTCCTTTATAGTACGCTTATTTTACTTCTTTAATAGTTATAAGCCCGGCTTCTTTTTAAGCTAGACTTACTTTAGCCCCCTCGCTAACGTTTTTCTAATTATTATATAACTTAAAAACTCTAGTAAATATCTTTCCCGTTTTAAACGTTATTATGCTTAATAAGCGCCTTTCCCGGAATTTTCTTAATATATTATTAAACTTAGTTTAAAAATTCCTTTCCTTTCTCTTCTTTATACCTTATTTTTATAATCGTGTTTTTAGGGCCTTACTAAGTAGGAAAAATTCCTTAAAAACCATTTCTTATAGTAAAAAGCACGCGTATTTTAATAGAACTCATTTTTAATTCTCTACTTACCTTATAAAAAGCCTTTTACCTTTCTTTTCTCTTTTTACTTATATTCCTTAATCTCTAAACTAGCTACTAGGAGTTTAATAATTAACATAAACCTTTTAAAAATTCTTTTTTATATAATAAAGAATTTTCTTTTTAAGCCAAATTCTTTATATTTTTTAGACCTTATTATTATATTCTTTAACCAATATCTTTTTAGACCTTTTTTACTCTTTTTTTCTTATTAACCTTTATATCGAAATACCTCTTAAAAATCAACGGAAAGTATAGCTACTAATAATAACTACTAACCTAGCAAGCTAAAGAGTTTTTTAAACCATTCTTTTTAGTCTCTTTAAATAAAATCTATTTCTATTTAAGAAAACGCTATTAAAGCTGTTTTAAAATCTTTATACTAAATCCGCGGAAATCCTTGTCTATTACGGAACGTGAGATGTAAGCGTTCCGGCCACTCGTATGTCGGTATGTGAGATGCAAGCATATAGACGATAATTAGCGTCCCGACCCCTAACTAAGGCCAGGGCGAGACCTTTTAGCAGTGCGGTATTGTCGCACTGTTCTTCCGTAGCATTGTCTTTATACGTTTAATAGTTAAAGATTACTCTTCTTTATAAATAAAACACTATATAACTATAAAGTTAGCTTAAAAAGCTTTAAAAACTCTTTATAACTTAGTAAACTTTATATTTAATTCTTTTCTTATAAAAGAATTATTTAATACTACCTTTAAAACTTATACTTTAATTAAAGTATATCTTAATAAGATAAAAACGCTTTTAGATAAGCTAAATACTTAAAAGATTAAGACCTTTAAAGTAGTAATTATTACTTAGATTTTAAAATACTTAAATAGTTCTTATTTTAGCTTTATAACTAATATTATTTAAGCATTTTAAGATAATACTTAAGCTTATATAATAGACTTACTTTCTTCTTTTTTAATTAATAAGTTAAAAAGAAGTAAAGCTTTAAAAAGACTTTTTAAAAAAAGAATTTAGAGTAAAAAATCTGTGTTTTATAGAAATTATAAGAAAAAAACTTTACTATAAAAGATTGCTTTTAGCTTAAGGAAAATAAAAATAAAGTAAAAGTAGTAAGTTTTAAACTTTAAGGTTTTTTCTTTTCTTTTAAAAGGCCCTTTTTAATTAAATGCTCTTAACACTATTTAAATAGAAATAATAGTTCTATACTTATACCCTATTTTAAAGACTTTTCTTAAGAGAGAGTTTTAATTACTAGAAAAGTAGTAGTTTAAAGCTAAAAAAAATAAGTTTCCCCCTTTTAAAAGTTTTTTCCTTTTAAGAAATGCTTTACTTTTTTAATTTCTTAGCTAAGGTAAATAACCCCTTTTTTATATCTTTTATACTTTTTATACCTTATATACTTTTTATATTCTTTATACCTTTTATAAATTATATACTTTCTATACTCTTTATACCCTTTTTATATATACATTTTTTATATACCTTTTTATTATAAGCTATACTAAAAAAAAGCTAAAGTTATACTATAGTAAATGCTTTAAGGTTAAGCCAACGTATAGCTGAAGTCGAATAAGACTTAACTTAAACTTAGCTTAACTTTAGCTTAAACTTAACTTAAGTATAAGCCGTCTAAGTAATACTTCTAAATAAAAAGCTATATAGCTTAAATACTGTTTTCCTGTTTTCTTCCTTAGCTTTAAATAAATAATTATTTAGCTACGTGCTATTAAACTAAGGATACGCTAGCCCTTAATATATTTAAAGCTTCTTTTAAGCGAGGTTATATAACCTAAGAAAAACCTTACTACTAATAATATAGCGCGAGTAAAAAGGCTACTAAGTTTAAAGGGGCTAAGCTTAAAGAGGGTAAGAAAAAGGGCTAAGAAAGAGGAATATTAAAATAAAAGTTAAGTAAGTAATCCTCTTACTATAAGTAGGGGTTATTAAAATAAGCTACTAAGTTTAAGTAAGCTAGTAGTAAATCTAATAGCTAATAAGTTAATTAAAAGCCTTAATATAAAAACTAAAGGAGATAATAAGGATATATATATAAAAGAGGCCGGCTTATTAATTAGTAGCTTAATACTACTTTATTAATAAAATAGCGGGGGCCGCAATACTTCCGATAAAAAAAAGCAATAAAGAAAAATGATTAATAAAAGCCGCTCTTAAGACTAAGAAAGTTTAATAGCTAATATCGCCACTTTACGCCTTAAGTATAATATATATAAGAGAAATATAAGATTAACTAAGACTTTTTTTAAGTTTAAAAGAGGTTTTTAACTTAATTTAAAACTACTTAAATACTAAGCTATAGTAAACTATTATAACTTATTAAAGCACTAGTATAAATTAAAGCTATAATTAATAAAAGTCTTTTAAGTACTTTAACTTAATTTACCTTCATATAAATATTTAATTATAAGCTCTAGCAGCTATTAATATCATAAAATAAAACGAGAACTAAATATTAAAAACGTTCTTTTAAAAGTTAAAATAAAGACTTTTTAAAGCGGGAAGGGGGTTATAACTATATAATATATAAATCCTATTTTTAAAAAGCGCCTTATAAAACGGAAACCCTATTTTATTACTAATCCTAGGTACTAAAAGTATTAATATTTAATAAAGCAAATACCGCTAAATATAAAAGAGTAATTAGTAAAGTAAATACTACTAGTTATAAGTTATGACTATTAAAGTAAATACCGGTAATTATTAAGAGAAACGATATAGCTTAATAGTTAAAAACGGCTAGTATTGGCTATAAGCGGTGTAGGCTAAATATGCTTATATTTAGCTTAGGCTAGCTTCGGCTAGTTACGGGATTAATATTAAATAAATCGACTAATGCTTTATATAACTAACCGATACCTTATATAAAGTTAAGGCGGGAGGCCTCTTTTTAAAAGAGGATAAAATCTTATAAAAGGTTTTAAAATAAGGATATTTAGTTTTATAAGCTAGTTATAAGTAATAAAGCGTATATTACTTATTACTAGTAATAAAGATAGTATAAGCTATTTTTATTAGCTTAAGAAGTAGTTTAATAACCTTATAAGTTATACGAAGTATAAGTTAGAAATTAGTATATAAAAGTATATAAAAGTATATAAAAGGAAAGCCTTTTAATCGCTTTAAAAAGGTATAAAAAGAGGTCTTTGCTCCTCCTTCTTTTAAATCCTTTCTTTTCCTTTTTTTTTTCTTCTTTAGCTAGTTTTAATATAAGAAATCCGCATAATAAGATACCCTTACCTTATTTAGTTTAGTAGTTAGCACTACGTCTTCTTCTCCCTTTCCGGCTAGTAAATTTAAATTAAATAAATTAAGCCTTACTACTTAATATATAAGAAATACTAAAAGTTCTATAATATAAAACTAGCTTATAAGAATCTTTATAAACATTTTAGCTTTAATAAAGAATACTTAGTATTTATATACTTAGTAAGTTCTTTAAGCTATTAAGTAAGAGAAAGGTATTTACTATAATTATATTTATTTAATTATAATAAATAAAAGAAGAATATTTACTTTTACGATACTATAGCTAACTAGTTAGCTATAAGCTAGTTAAAGGCATTTAAAGCTTTTTTATCCTTTAATAAGCTTTATAGATAGTAGTTTTATTTTTAAGATTAAAGCTCCTAAACCTTATACTAAAGAATTAGCTAAGCTATAAAAGTTTATTACCTCTTTTTAAGCTTATTTTTAGTTTAATCTTACTACGATAAATTAAGAAGTAATAAAGATTATATTTATATTTAGTTGCTTATAAGGCTTAATAGCAATATAGTTCGAACCGATTCTTAAGGACTATATAGATAATAGTTTTAAAGATAAGAATTCCGATACGAAGAATATTTTTTAGCATTTTAATAACTTTAAAGAAGCTTTATAAAAAACGTTCGGAATTATAAATAAGTAACGATTAGTAAAGTATAAATTAAGAAGCCTTAAGTAGGTTACGTCTTTATTAACTTACGTAGCTTAATTCCGATAAATAACCTTTAAGCTAAAATAAGAAGTTAATACCTTTATAATAACTTTTTATAAAGGTTTTAAAGAAGAGGTTAAAGATAAAATCTACCGCTTAGATAGGTTAAAGACACTATTAAACTATATTAATCTAGCGGTTTAAATAGACAATAAGTAGTATAAACGCTAGTAGTAAAAGAAGCACTATTTAACTTTTAGCGGGGTTATAAAGAAAATTAATAAAAAGCGATAGCGTGACTTAAGTAACGTAATAAACCTAAATACCTTTAAAGCGAGCCTGCTAAAGCCCGCTAAGAAAGCTATTTAATATTTTAACTATATAAAGAAAGGCTATATCGTAAAAGATTATATTAAGAAAAGGAATTCCTTTAAAGGAAAGAATATACTTATTTATAAAAGTAATGCCCTTTTAGCTTATAATCCGCGATATACTTTACTACTACTTTTAATTAAAGATACCGAAGAAATTAATATTAAGCTTATTATATTAACTCTTAGTCCGTTTAAAACTATTTTGCTTATTAAAGGTCTTTAAAAAGAAGAACTTAAAATAAAGTTAAAAGCTAAAAGCTTAAACGATTATTAAAAGAATGCTTTTAAGATTAAAGATAATTATAAGTAAGAAACTTCCTTATAGACTATTTATAAAGATAACGAAAACGCTCCTTATTTTAATATAAATATTATACCTTTAAATACGGAAGATAATAATAGCTATAATCCGGAAAACCTTAATTTATAAAAAATAAATAAAGAGCCCTCTTTTTAAAAAGAAGATAGTAATAAGCCTTATACTCTTTTTATAGAATATCTTAATATAGTTATTACTATTAAAGATAAGGCATATAAGTAGCTATCTTAAACTAAATACTATAAAGATACTTACCTTATATATCTTTTAAATAAAGAAGGAAGCGGATAGTTTCTTAAACTAAAGAAAACTTTTAATAAACCCGCTATAACTATTAAAGAACTTACTATTAATACTAAAGTTTTTATAAAAAACCTTAAAGAGGATATTAAAGTTAATAAAGAGGAACTTATATAAGAAAATACCGATAACCGGGTTAAAATTAAATAACTTTTACTCTTTAAGTAGTATAATAAGACGACTATTAAAAACCTTTAAGATAGTAACTTAGCTTTAACGAATAAGATAATTAAGCTAAAAGAAGATTATATATCTTTTTTTATATATATTACTAATTTAATTAAAGATAAAGATAATCTTAAGAAAAAGAATAATAAGCTAGCTAATAAGCTTAAAAAAGATATAAAATTCTTTTACTTAGCTATTAAAAATATATCTAAATGATATAGTAAGTATTTTAAGATAAATTATAATTTTCGCAAGAAGAATTATAATTTAGATATACTTTTTAAAAGTAAAGGGATTCTTAAAAGATATGCTTAAGAACTAGCTAAAAACGTAGTAAAATAAGTATAATAACCTTAAATAATATAATAAGATAATTCGTATTAAAGGAGTTGTTATTAATAATATTATAATAGAAGATTATGCTATTATTAAGGATTTAGTTTTTAAAGCTATTAAGAAGCTTAATAACTAAGAAAAACTAGTTTTATAAAAAAATTAAGATCTACTAAGAAGTTAATAAGTAAAGTAAAAAACTAATAAGCTTAAGAATAATAAGGCTATTTCTTAGTAAAAAGAATTACTTATGTTAAATAATAATTCTTAAAGTATAAAAATAACCTTTTTATTAAATTTAAGAGGATATCGCCTTAATATATTAGTAGATTGCAGTGCGATAAGTAGCTATATTTCCCCTTTAATAGTAAATCGTTTAAAATTACGTTATAAAAGAAAGGATAAGCCTTATATACTTCTTTTAGTAAAAAGATTACCCTTTAAGTATAATAATAGTAAGATTATACGAAAGACTAATCCTCTTAAGTATATAATTAGGATTTATAACTTTAAAGATTCTTTTAATATCTTAGCTATTAGCTATAATATTATATTAAAACTACTCTTTTTATAAAAATATAATTCTATAATAAATTAAGATAAAGGCCTTTTAAGGTTTAAAGACGATACTTTAAATATTCCTCTTTATAGTTTAATAAAGGACGACCTTTTAACGAAACCCTCGAATAATTTAAATACGGTAATACCTAACGATAACTATATAAGGAATAGCAATAATAAGGATAATAAAGCTTCTTATATAAATATAAGCATCGCAATAAATATTATAATAAAAGACGATAAGACGACTAGTATAATTAAAAGTAAAGTAACTACGATTAGTATAATATAAGTAAAATAAACGACGAAACTTAGTAAAGAAACTAAAAGCTTAAGAGATAATTATAAAGCTACTTATAATTTATTAAAAGAAAATCTATTAAATACTTTAAAGAATATTAAGTAGCAATATCTTAAGTAAAAAGAAAAGATTAAGAAGAAACGGAATAAGAGAAAGATTAAGAATAAGATATATAAAAATAGCTTATAGTATTTAGAAGGTACTATTAGTTTAAAATACCTTAAAAAGCGAATATAGTATATAAGACGTTTAGAAGGTACTATTAACTTAAAATGCCTTAAGGATCGTGATTTAAAAATTCCTAGAAATATACTAAAGAGATATTTTAATAGATTTACGCCGCGACCTAAAGATAGGCTACTACTACAAGGTTATTAATATTATAAAATTAAGTAAAACGAAAGCTTTAAGCTTAGATTTTATAAGATATATAACTTAAATAAAAATTATTTAAAGTTATAAAAAGAATATATCGATAAAACCCTAAAAAAAGGTTATATTAAAGAGTCTAAATTAAAATATAAAGCTCTTATACTATTTACTTTAAAAAATAGTAAAGATAAAGAGAAAACTCGACTTTATATTAATTTTAGAGAAATAAATAACGATATAATAAAAGACCGGACTCCGTTACCTCTTATAAGTAAAATAAGAGATAGATTAGCTAATAAGTAGTAGTATATTAAGGTTAACTTAAAATCTGCTTATAGCTAAATACGTATTAAAAAAGGAGACGAATTTAAAATAGCCTTTAAAACGCAATATAGACTTTATAAACTTTTAGTTATGCTTTAAGGATTAACTAATATACTAGCAACCTTTTAAAAGAGAATTAATAGTATATTAAATCCTTATTTAGACTAATTCTACACGGCGTATTAAGATAATATTATTATATACTTTAATCCGCTAAAGCAATACTATAAAGAAGTTAATATAAGGCTAAAAGCGTTAAAAAAGGCTAGCTTATACATTTTACTAAAAGAATATAGCTTTTATATATAAGAGGTAGAATTTTTAAGGTATATAATTACTTTTTTATATATAAGAATAAACCTTTAAAAGATTTTTATAATTAAAGATTAGCTAATTTCTCGAAATATTAAGGAAATCTTAAGCTTTATAAGATGTAGAAATTATTATAAGAAGTTTATATTAGACTTTTTTAAGATAAATATACTAATATTATTAATATTAAAAAAAGCTAAAACGGACCCTTTTAAGTAAAACTTAAAAGCAAACGAAGCTTTTAAAAAGATTGAAGGATTACTAATTAAAAAACTTATATTAAATACTTATAATATAAAAAAGCTATTAAAGTTAGAAATAGATACTTTTAATTTTATATTAAGCGCGTAGTTAAGCTAGCGTGATAAAAACAATATTCTTAATCTTATAGCGTTTTATTTAAGAAGCTAGTAAGTATAGAGATTTATTACTTAATTTATAATAAAGAATTTTTAGCTATTATATACGCTTTTAAAGAATTTCGGCATTATATTTTTAAGATTAAATATAAACTTAAGGCTTATATAGATTATAAGAATATTAGTTATTTTACTACGACGTAGTAGGTAAATGCTAAGTAAAGAAGATAGGCTAAATTTCTTTTAGAATTTAATTATAAGATTATTTATAAGAAAGGTTTTTAGAATAACTAAGCTAATATAATTAGCTAACGACTAAACTTTAACGATAAAAAAGAGCCTTATAAAGAGACCTAATTATTTTTAAATAATAATAGTAATTTAAAGTTAAAGACGTTATATATACTATTTTATATATAAAGAGATCTTACTACTTTAAAATTACTTATAAATTCTTATAAAAACCTAAATAAGAAAAGATAGAAGAATCTTAAGTAAGAGGGAAAAATAGCAGTTTATAAGAATAAGCTATTCCTTAGTTTAAAGACTAAGAAAATAGTTATAAGGGATTTTTATTCGCACCCTTTATCTAGATATTAAGGTATTACGAAAACATATAATAAGATTAAAAAGTATTATAATACTTATAACCTTTATAAGAAATTTTAAGGAGTTACTAAGTTATATAAAGTATATAAGAAAAGCAAGGCTATATAATATAAGCCTTATAGTAACTTAATTCCTTTAAAGGTTCCTTTAAGACTTTAAGACTTTATAGCGTTAAACTTTATTATAAAATTACTAAAGTCTATAGATCCTATAACTAGTATAAAATACGATTCTATTTTAGTTATAGTTAATTATCTTATAAAGTATAGCTATTTTATTTTAACGTATAAAGGTATAAATATAAAAAAGTTATCTTATACTTTTATAAGATATATTATACTTAATTAAGGACTTTTAAATTTAATTATTTTAGATAGTAATTAGAAATGTATTTCGAATTTTTAATAAGGTTTAATGCAAGCCTAAAGTATAAAGTATAAATGATTTACTGCATTTTATCTTATTATAAACAGAATAATAAAACGATGAAATTAAACGCTTAAGCAATATCTTAAAGGCTATATATATTATAAATAGGATAATAAGCTTTTTACATTACTTATAGTTTAGTTACCGTATAATACCTCTTATTTTAAGCCTATTAAGAATAATTTAGTATTTGCAAATTATAACTTTACCCTTAAAGCTTATAGGTCTTCTTTACTTAAAGAGATTATAGTAGAAAAAGCTATATTAAACTTAAAGTAGTTAATTAGCTTTTATAGATTAATAAAGTTAAAATTAAAATATATTGCTAAGAAGATATTATATTAATATAATTAAAGATAGTCTTTAAAACCTTTTTTATTTAAAGGCGATAAAGTATATCTTTTAATAAGGAATCTTAAGACTAATATCTATTACGATATTTATATCTATATAAGAAGCTTTATTATCCTTATTATTACTATTTCTTATATAGTTATTATTAAGTATTGCCGTATTTAAATTATTTAAGGGTTTCTTTTTAAGGTCGTTCTTTATTAAATTATAAAGAGGAAGATTTAAGGTATTGTCTTTAAACCTTAAAAGACCTTTATCTTAATTTATTATAAGATTATATTTCCGTAAAAAGGGTAGTCTTAATATAATATTATAGCTAATAGCTAAGACGTTAAAAGAATGTTTAAAGTTATAAATCCTAATTATATACTTAAAAGGATTAGTTTTTAGTATAATCTTACTATTATTATACTTAAAAGGTAATCCTTTTACTAAAAGAAGTATATAAAGCTTAACTTTTCTTTTATAATATAATTTTAAACGATTTACTATTATAAGGGAAATATAGCTACTTATCGCACCGTAATTTACTAATACGTTAGGCGATATCCTTTTAATTTTAATAAAAAAGTTATTTTTATACTTTAAGAATTATTATTAAACGTAAGTAAGTTCTTTTTATTAAGAAATAGCCTTATTATTCCTAAGCTCGTTAGCTTTTTGCCTTATTTGTTTACTTCTTAGTAGATTTTAATTCTTACTACGGAACTAGTTTATTTAAGTTATTAAGCTTCTTAATAGCTTTAAAAACTAAATCCTTAATAATAGTATAATCTTTTATTATAGTATTATTAATAAAAACCCCTTTAATACGAGTTATCTTATTATATTATCTAAGGTTATTATGCTTATTTTACTACGTTTCTAGCTAATTCTTAAGCATATCTTTTAAGAATATCTTTACTTTTAAAAGTATATTTAAATTATAATTCTTTTTACGAAGATTATAATTTATCTCGAAATACTCGCTTTATCGTTTAAATATATCTTTTATAGCTAAGTTAAGGAATTCTATATATTCCTTAAGCTTATTAGCTAACTTATTATTCTTTTTCTTAAGATCGTCTTTATCTTTAATGAAATTAGTAATATATATAAAAAGAGATATATTATCTTCTTTTAGCTAAAAGTTCTTTTTCGTTAAAGCTAAGTTACTATTTTAAAGGTTTTCGATAGTCGTTTTATTATATTACTTTAAGAGTAAAATTTATTTAATTTTAACTTAGTTATCGGTATTTTCTTACATAAGTTCCTTTTTATTAACTTTAATATCCTCTTTAAGGCTTTTTATAAAAACCTTAGTATTAATAGTAAGTTCCTTAATTGTTATAGTAGGTTTATTAAAAGTTTTCCTTAGTTTAAGAAACTATTTATTTCCTTCCTTATTTAAAAGATATAGAAAGTAAGTATCTTTTTAGTATTTAGTTTAAGATAGCTACTTATATACCTTATCCTTAGAAGTAATAACTATATTAAGATATTTTATAAAAAAAGTATAAGGCTTATTACTATCTTCTTTCTTTAAAAAGGGCTCTTTATTTATTTTTTATAAGTTAAGGTCTTTAAGATTATAGCTACTATTATCTTTTATATTTAAAGGTATAATATTTATATTAAAATAAGGAGCGTTTTTATTCTCTTTATAAATAGTCTATAAAGAAGTTTTATACTTATAATTATCCTTAGTCTTAAAAGCATTCCTTTATTAGTTATTTAAGCTTTCGGCTTTTAACTTTATTTTAACTTTTTCTTTATAAAGACCTTTTATAAGCAAACTAGTTTTAAATAGGCTAAAGGTTAGTATAATAAGCTTAGCATCGATTTTTTTAGTATCCTTAATTAAAAGTAGTAGTAAAGTATATTTCGGATTATAAGCGAAGAGGGTATTATTCTTATAAATAAGTTAATTTCTTTCTTTAAAAGAATTCCGTTTCTTAATATAATCTCTTATAATATAGCCTTCTATTATATAGTTAAAGTATTAAATAGCTTTTTAGCGGGCTTTAGCAGGCTTATTTTAAAGGTATTTAAGTTTATTATGTTACTTAAGTTACGCTATTACTTTCTATTAATTTTCTTTATAACCTTACTAAAGGTTAAATAGTGCTTCTTTTACTACTAGCGTTTATACTACTTATTATCTATTTAGACTGCTAGATTAATATAGTTTAATAGCGTTTTTAGCCTATCTAAGCGGTAGATTTTATCTTTAACTTCTTCTTTAAGACCTTTATAAAAAGTCGATATAAGGGCATCGTCTTTTTATTTTAGCTTAAACGTTATTAATCGGAATCAAGCTACGTAAGCTAATAAAGATAAAACCTACTTAAGGCTTTTTAATTTATACTTTACTAATTATTACTTATCTATATTTCCGAACGTTTTTTATAAAGCTTTTTCGAAGTTATCGAAATTCTTAAAAATATTCTTTATCTTAGAATTCCTATCTTTAAGACTATTATTTATATAGTCCTTAAAAATCGGTTCGAACTATTTTACTACTAAGCTTTATAAGCAATTAAATATTAATATAACCTTTACTACTTTTTAGTTTATTATAGTAGGATAAAACTAAAAATAAGCTTTAAAAGATATAATAAACTTTTATAGCTTAGCTAATTCTTTAGTATAAGGTTTAGGAGCTTTAATCTTTAAAATAAAACTACTATCTATAAAGCTTATTAAAGGATAAAAAAGCTTTAAATACCTTTAACTAGCTTATAGCTAACTAGTTAGCTATAGTATCGTAAAAGTAAATATTCTTCTTTTATTTATTATAATTAAATAAATATAATTATAGTAAATACCTTTCTCCTACTTAATAGCTTAAAGAACTTACTAAGTATATAAATACTAAGTATTCTTTATTAAAGCTAAAATGTTTATAAAGATTCTTATAAGCTAGTTTTATATCGCGGAACTTTTAGTGTTTTTTATATATTAAGTAGTAAGGCTTAATTTATTTAATTTAA
>JAPEBW010001764.1:0-19196 GCA_027405785.1 Ophiocordyceps robertsii | reverse complement strand
TACTACTACTACTACTACTACTACTACTACTACTACTACTACTACTACTACTACTACTGCTGCTGCTGCTGCTACTACTACTACTACTATTAATTATAGCGTATTTATTACTATATTAAGAAATAGATATAATATACCCCCTTAAGTTAAGCTTAAAAAAGGGGAAGACTTAAATAGCTTAAATAGCTATTCCGAGTTAAAGTCTATAGAAAACGGGTAAAGGTCTATAATATTAATAAGACGAAGCTACTTTAAAAATTTAAGGAAGCGTTATTTTTATATTAATTTAGTAAGACTATCTACGGCTTATTAATTTAAAGGGATAAAATTAATAGAAAATATATTCTAAAGGAATTCTTACTTAGCTTAGTAGTTATAGATTTTAACGTGCTTTAAGGCCGTTTTAATCTTTAGGATTTCCGAAGTAACGAGGCGTATAGTCTATTTATTATTATAGAAAATTATAAGGATTTAAATATTTAGTTTAAGGGAGATATAAAAAAAGAGGCATAAAATCAAGATAAGTTCTTTTGCCGTATTTAAGAAAGCTAAAAGCTCTACTTCTATAAAAAAGGTAGTAACAATATATTACTTCTTAGAAAACTAAGCGATTAGTCTATTAAAAAGACTTATAACGTATCTTTAACAAGAATTTCTAGTCTTAAAGTCGTTTATAAAAGCTATATCCGTATAAGTAAGTAGCTCCGGGTCTTTAATATTAGAGAATTTAATGCTAAAATAGCATACGGAAAAAAAGTAGGAAATAAGGCACTTTACTAGCTATATATATTACTAAAAGAGATTTTATATAAATTCTATAAGGGCATTTAAGGCTTAAAAGATATTTAGTCTTATAGAAATTGCGAAAAAAACTAATAGATCTTATAAAGGATTAGTAGTAGTAGATTTCTTTATAAATTATATTAGCTATAATTTTCTTTAAGGTCTTAAGAATAAAAAAAGGGGACTCTTTCGAAATAAAAAGGTTAAGGTAATATATATTGCGTATTTTATTAATATAAGTAAACTAGCTTATATATAGCTTTCGAAGCTATTAGTCTCGGATAATACGTAGTCTTAAGAAGAAAGTAAAGGTGCCGTTATTAGTAAGTAAATATATCTTTTTAAGATAGGATAAAAAATCTTTACCTTCTTTTTTATGTTTCTTTCGAAATATATTAATAATATTATTAATATAAAAGAAGGTAAGTATAACATTTACTATAAAAATATTCAGCTTTTTAAGGCACTATTAAAGCTATAAGAAAATAAAAGTCAAAAAAAGCTCTTTTTACTAAAAGAAGTTATAACTATCGAAGTCTATAAAGGGCTTTTATTAGCCGTAATACATATTTAAGTATTTTAAATCTATCCGGGAAATAAATATAGATTTTTTTATTAAAGTTTATATTAGTAAATACGTTAATTATATTAAGGGATTAAGTCTAAAGGTCGAATTTTACTACTATAGCTATAAAAATAAAGAAATTCCTTACTATTAAAGTAGTTATATAAGTTTCTTTATTGTTATAAAGCTATAAGTCTCCGCGTATATAAAGACGGGCCTTAAATTTTCGTAGATATCCGTGCTTATTAAATTTATAAGTAAATTTCTAAGCTAAAGGTAAGGGTTAAGTAGTTACTAAATTAGGAGGCGTTTAATAAAAAAAAGGTCTTCTTTTAAATTAAGAATGTTTACTTTGATTTTCCGGCTTTTTTAAAAACTTTACCGAATTAATACGTTACTAAGTCTGATCAAAATAAAAGGAGAGGCGGTAAATCTTTACTATATATCTTCTTTTTCTAAAAAGCGTAAAAAGAAGGATTAATTATAGCTTAGAAAAGCTATAGGAAAAGTTGTAATAAAAAGGCGGTAAAAGCAGTATAATTTCTTATAAACTAAAAGGCTTAAGAGGGTTTAAAGGCAAAAATTCAATCTTAAGGAATTTCTATTATATCCTCTTAGTCTTTTAGTATATCTTCTGCTATAAAAATATCGGTTATACCGTCGAAATCAATACCTTAAGGTAGGCGGCTTATAAGCTTGATTTAAAAGATATTACGTTATATTCTTTCGTTGAAGAAATCATTATCCGAAAGCGCTTTTTTAAAGCTCTTTAATAGTCTATATTACGTATTTATAGCATTACGTTCCGGCAAGGAATTTAAAGTCGGAAGCTATATATTAGTAAAAGAATTTAGCTTTATTATTTCTATCGCGTCTTATAATTTAATTTCGGTATTTTAAAAATCGTCGTATATAGCATTATAATAATCTATAATATATAGTTAAAATACGTATTCCTAAATTAATATAGGGTCCTATATAGGTACCGTCTTTATAAAGAAAGATTACTTATAAATAGTAACGCCTTATACTATCCGAACTTCTTATTAAGAAAAAATAAAAATTTAATAGATATTAATAAAGTCGTAGCTAACTAAGAAGCCGACTTTTACGTAGTTTTCGAGCTTAAGGTCTCTTTTTATAGTATTCTTAAAAGCCTTTATTATTTAAAGGTAAGATTTATAGCTATATATATAAATAGTAGAAAAATTAAGAGAAAGAAGGGGAATTCCCTTATTATTCTCTATAAGCTAGGTTTATAGTTTCTTTATTAAGAAAGTCTAGGAACCTTAAGGAGTCTTTTTAAATATCTTATTATTAAGAAAAGTAGCTATTATTTTTAGATTTCTAGATAAAAGGTAATAAGTAAATTTAAGGGAATTCGCATTATATAAGCCTTTAAGAAAATAAACCTCTTAGCACGCTTAATAAAGCCGTTTTAAGCTAGTATATAAGGGGTAGAAGGTTTATTAATAATCCCTTATTCCGTAATAAATTCTTAGTATTTTTTCTATCGGGCTTAATTATTATTCTTATAAATTTTATAGATAGTAAGGTTAAATTGCCTCCATATAAAGTTTTAAAAGCTAGTAAAGCAGTTAAGAAGCTCTTTTAATATTAAATTTAAAAGGGCGTTAAAGAAAATTAAGTTAGTAAAATTATCTTTAATAAGTAAAGTAACCTTATTATAAGAATCCGGTATTAAAAAAAGGTTATAAAAAATCCAATAAAAAGACCTTATAGTCTTTATAGCGACCTATACTTATAATACAATTCTCTTTACTTTCCCGAGCTTATAAGACTTATAGTTAAGGATAGTAAAAAACATAAAAATAAATATCTCTATTATTAAAAATAGTCTTTTGCAACGCTTACTTATTAAAGTGCTTTATTCTTTTATACTAAAGCTAAAAAGGAAGAAGAAAAAGTAGTTATAGTAGGTTCTTTTTTTTCTTCCGGAATAAAAGAAAAGTTAAATAAAAAACGAATTAAGGTAAAAAAAGAAGCTACTTTAATTTCGTTATATTTAAGAATATATTAATTATATAATAGCTACGTTTTATAGATTTCCTTAGTAGTAGTAAAAATCCTGCTTATTTAAGGATTTTAGTAGATTTTCGCTGATTATAATTCTAGTAAGAAAGTAACACTTCTATAAAAAGTTAGTATAAAGGCAACGTTATTTAACTAAAATCATCTAGTAGAAATTCGTATAAAGATAGTGCTATATCTAAGGATTTAATACTCTTTAAAGCCCGTTAAAGCTAAGGCTTATATTAGTATATAATTTAAGAAGCGGTCTTAAGCATTATAAATATGTCTATCTTATTTGCAATTAAGAATAAATAAGTTTTTTAACAAGTACGTTTATATAGGTACTTATAATATAGTTAGAGAGGCCGTTTTAGCTACGGGTACGGCTTATGCTAATATATTTATGAAATCCGGGCTTTTTATAGATTTAAAATCCGATTTAAGATTTACAGATTTATATTTCTTAGTCTTATAAAAGGCGTTTTCGACCGAGCTTTTATTGCGAGGGATAGTAAGAAATTTGTTAATCGTTCTTTAAATTTCCTTATTTAGTTTCTAGCTATTTAGTCGTATTTATTTATTAAAATAAAAATAGTCTATATAGTAATACCGTTTCTTATAAAGGCAAAAAGGCAATAAAAAGGCTAAAGAAGAAGGGTCTTTAAAAGACTAGCCTTAAAAAGTAAAAGAGAAGGTGGATTTTAATAATGTCTTTATAAATTTCGTAGCATATTGCCTTTTAAAATCTTTAAAATTTCGATGCCGTCTAAAAAGGTCTTTTACTACCCGTTTTTATCCTATCTTACTTTATTGTCTATTCGGTGAATTTAATAATTAGTAAAGGAGCTATTAAGGCTAAATATAGCTTTTAGAAAGCTTTATATAAAGCGTAGGCCTTATGCCTCCGGAAGCTACGTTCTTTTTATATCCGTAAGGGCCTTTTCTTAGTTTATAATCTAAGTAGCTAAGTTAGTTCTATTAAGTAAAGATAAAATCCTTTAAAAAATATTAAGGACTTTATTATATCTATTCCTTAATGTAGCAGTAAATACGCTATAATAAAATAGTAGTAGTAGTAGTAATATAAGCCTCCTTAAAGCTTCCTTTAATTTTAGCCTCCTTAAGGCTTCCCTTGATTTTTTAGCTACGTATAGACTAAGGGCTATTTTACTTTTTAATATACAGACCTTATATAGACTTTTTATAGACCTCCTCTTTAATAAGAACTATTTTTTATTCGTTGTTATTTATTAAACTATTTATTATTGCCTTGCTTATTTTAAATCACTCCTTATTATATATAGGCTATTAAATAGCTACTGAAATAATAAAATAAGAGCTTTACTACCTAGTTACTTATTCCTACCTTTTATCTACGAGCTGATTCTCTTTATATAAATTGCTCTCTTATTAAATGCTTTAAATAGGCCTAATCTACCTTTAAGGGTTATAAGCTTAAATCTCTTTTGCTTTATAAAAGAGAAATTAGTTATTGCGGCACCTTTATTTTTTTACGCCCCTGCCGGTGAATTACGCTATTAAAGAGTAAAGAAAGAAAAAAAAAGCTTTACTTATAGAAAATTACCTATAAAAGCACCTTATTTGCGCCGCCTTATTTTCCCCCTTTACGAAAATAATAGAATTTACAAGCTCTTTAAAGATAACCGCTTTTAATAGCCTCTTTATTTAAGAGTATTAGATTTTAACGATTTAGAAATACGCTACTTTTTATAAGATTTAGGATTAAATCAATCCCTTAATTACTTTAAAAAAGCCCTTTTTACGGCTTCTTAAGGAACCTTTAGTATCTTAAGTAAATCCTTAAGTAAAGAAAATTACTAACCTTTTTATTAATAATTTAAAAACATATAAGTTCCTTTACTTAAGGTATTAAACTAATTTATAAAGCTATAAGAACTAGTAAAAAGCCCTTTTTACTTTATAGTAATATATTATAAAAAAACATTAAAAACTACTTTTCTATAATTATAGAAATTTACGACGTTTCTATTAAGCTTTTCTTACTATAAAGACAGGCATAGCCCTTTTCGTAAAATAAAGAAAAAGAAGTCCTTATAAATCTTTAAAGGACTTGATTTTATTAAAGTAAACTAACCTAACTACTTAAATTATAAATTAGCAAAAGGCCCTTACGAATATAAAAAGAACGTAGCTTTTAGAGGTATAAGGCCTACGCCCGACGTAGAGCTTTTTAGAGGCTATTTTTACCCTTAATAACTTCTTTACTAATTATTAAATTAACTCAATAGACGACGAAGCGAGATAGGATAAAAACGGGTAGTAAGAGACTTTTTTAAATAGCATCGAAATTTTAAAGATTTTCGAAAATCAATAAGCTACGAAATCAATAAAGAAATCAAAATCTACCTTCTTTACTACTTTTTAAGGCCACTCTTTAAAAGACCCTCCTTCTTTTTCTTCGGCCCCTTTATTGCCTTTTTACCTTTATAGAAAACGGTATTATTACGTAGACTGTTTTTACTAAAACGGAAAAATACAACTAAACGGCTAGAAACTAAATAAGGAAATCTAGAAAACGATTAAAAAATTCCTTACTATTCCTCGCAATAAAGCCTAAGTCGAAAACGCCTTTTATAAGGCCGAGAAATATAAATCCACCTACTTTTATAAATCTTTAATCGGATTTTAAATCCTAGAAAAACCCGGATTCTATAAATATATTAATATAGGCCGTAGCTATAGCTAAAACGGCCCCTCTTACTATATTATAAGTACCCGCATAGATATACCTATTATAAAACTTATTTACTCTTAATTACGGATTAGATAAGTATATTTATAACGCTTAAGACCGCTTTTTAAATTATATACTAATATAAGCCTTAGCTTTAGTAGGCTTCGAAGAGTCTTAAATTCTTAAGTTTAGAACCCTCTTTATACGAATATCTAGCGGATTATTTTAGTTAAATAACGTTGCCTTTATACTGACTTTTTATATAAGCGTTGCTTTCTTATGAAAATTATAATAAGGAAAAATAGACGAAAATCGTTATATAAGCAGCATCTTTACTGCTATTAAAGAAGTTTAGAAAACCTAGCTTTTATATAATTAATACGTTATTAAATAAAATAAAATTAAAGCAGCTTCTTTTTCTACTTTAATTTCTTCCTTATTTTTTTTCTTCTTCTTCCTTATCTTCTTTACCCTCTTCTTAAACAGAAGAAAAGAAAACACCTACTACGACTACGTCTTCCCTTTCTTTTTCGCTTTAATATAAGAGACTAAAGCACCTTAACAAGCAGGGGTTATAAAAGACCTTTTTAAGTAAAGGTATATCTATTCTTATATCTTTTACTATCCTTAACTATAAGCCTTATAAGCTTAGGAAAGTAAAGAGATTTATATTTTTAATATAACTAGCTATAAGGGCTATAAGTCCTTTTTATCGGATCCTTTACGACCTCTTTTCGCTACCGGAATTTTATAATAAAAAGAAGGTTGCTTTTCTTATTAAAGACGATTTTACTAACTTAATTTTCTTTTACGCCCTTCCGAATTTAATATTAAAGAAGCTTCTAAACTGCCTTACTAGCTTCTAAAGCTTTATATAAAAGCAATTTAACCTTACTATTTATAAAATTTATAAGGATAATTATAAAGCCTTATAAAAAGAATACTAAGATTTTATTATAGAATAAGAAATTATTAAAAAACCTTCTACCCCTTATATACTAGCTTAAAACGGCTTTATAAAGCGTGCTAAGGGGGTAATTTTCTTAAAGGCCTATTTAATACGAATTTCCTCGAATTTACATATTACCTTTTAGCCGGAAATCTAAAAAACGGCTACTTTCCTCTATAATAAAATATCTTAAAGGACTCCTTAAGGTCCTTAGACTTCCCTTACTAAAAAACCTTAAACCTAGCTTATAGAGAATAGTAAGGGAATTCTCCCTCTTTTCCTAGATTTTTCTACTATTTATAAATACGGATATAAAGCTTACCCTTTAATAATAAAAGCTCTTAAGAATACCGCAAAAAGAGACCTTAAGCTAAAAAATACGTAAAAGTTAGCTTCTTAGTTAGCTACGACTTTATTAATATCTATCGAATTTTTATCCCTTTTAAATAAAAGGTTTAGATTATATAAAATGTTACTTTTAATAAGTAGTCTTTCTTTATAAAGACGGTACTTATATAGGACCCTATATTAATTAAGAAATCCGTATTTTAACTATATATTATAGATTATAATAATGCTATTTATAACGATTTTTTAAGTACTAAAGTTTAATCGTAAGACGCGATAAAAACGACGAAGTTAAATTCTCTTATTAATACGTAGCTTCTAACCTTAAATTTCTTACCGGAACTTAATACTAAAAAACGCAAAATATACTATTAGAGAGCTTAAAGAGGCGCTTTCCGATAATAATTTTCTTAATAAGAATAAATTATATAATATTTTTTTCAATCGAGCTTTTAAGCCGCCCGCTTTAAAGTATTAATTTCGATAGCATAACTAATATTCCTATAGCAGAAGATATCCTTAAAAACTAAGAGGATATATAAGATATATAAGAGCTTTTTTCTTAGCTTTTTTAAGCTTCTTAATTTATAGGAAATTATACTACTTTTACTGCTTTAGCACCCCCTTTTTTATAGCTTTTATAAGCTGCATTTAACGCTTTTTTCTATGCTTTTTAGAAAAGAAGATATATAGTAAAGATTTACCGCCCCTTATTTAATTTTCGTTAGACTTAATAATATACTAATTTAGTAAAGAATTCGAAGAAGCCGGAAAAGTAAAGTAAAAATCTTATTTAAAAGGAAGACCTTCTTTTTTAATTATACGACTTAAAATTTAGCAACTACTTAACCCTTATATTAAGCTTAGAATTTTACTTAGAAATTTAATATACACAGATATTAATAAAAATTTAAGGCCCGCCTTTATATATATAGAGACTTACAACCTTATAATAATAAAAAAACTTACGTAGCTACTTTAATAGTAAGACATTTTTATATTCTTATAGCTATAGTAGTAAAATTTAACTTTAAGACCCGATCCCTTAACGCAATTAACGTATTTACTAATATAGACCTTAATAAAGAGATTTATGTTTATTTCCCGGATAGATTTAAAATACTTAAATACGTATTATAGCTAGCAAAAGCCCTTTATAGACTTTAATAATTACCTTTTTTTAAGTAAAAAGAGCTTTCTTCGACCCTTATTTCCTTATAGCTTCGATAATACCTTAAGGAGCCTTATATTTTTATATTAAATTCTATACTTCCTTTCTTTTTTATCGACGATATTATTATTATATTTTGAAAAGAAGATAGAAAAAAAGCCGAAGACTTTATATCTTATCTTAAAAAGATATATTCCTTTATTAATAACGGCACCCTAACCTTCTTCTTAAGACTATATATTATCTAAGATTAGTAGCTTTAAAAGCTATATATTAGCTAGTTTACTTATATTAATAAAAGACGTAATATATATAACTTTAACCCTTTTATTTTACAATAGTCCCCTTTTCCTATTCTTAAGGCCTTAAAGAAGAATATAGCTATTATATTTAATAAAGAAATCTATTACTACTAATCCCTTATAAGATCTATTAATTTTTTAACAATTTCTATAAAACCGGATATCTTTAAAGCCTTAAATACCCTCGTAGAATTTATATAAAATCCCTCTTAGTTATATACGTAGCTAGTAAAGTCTTTTATTTCCTACCTTTATTCCTTATATTATTTTAGTATTAAGCTTTCCGATACTAAAGACTTAAAGCTACTTACTTATACGGATATAGCTTTCGCAAACGATCTTAAGACTAGAAAATCAAGTTAAGGCTACGTTATAAGCCTTTTTAACAGACTTACTACTTAATCTACTAAGAAGCAATATATAGTTACTACCTCTTTTATATAAGTAAAGCTTTTAGCTCTTTTAAATATAGTAAAAGAACTTATCTCGATTTTATGCCTCTTTTTTAGTATCTCCTCTAAACTAAATATTTAAATCCTTACGATTTTCTATAATAATAAATAAACTATACGCCTTGTTACCTCGGAAATCCTAAAGATTAAAACGGCCTTAAAGCATATTAAAATCTATAACTACTAAGCTAAGTAGGAATTCCTTCGGGATATATTTTCTATCGATTTTATCCCCTTAAATTAATTAGTTGTAGATAGTTTTATTAAATTACTACTAAAATAACGCTTCCTTAAATTTTAAAAGTAGCTTCGCTTTATAGATATTATAGACCTTTACCCCTCGTCTTCTATAAACTTTAACTTAAAATAGCTATTCGAGCTATTTAAGTCTTCCTTTTTTAATAAGGCTTAACTTAAGGGGGTATATTATATCTATTCCTCTATATAGTAGTAAATACGCTATAACTAAATAGTAGTAGTAGTAGTAGTAATAGTAGTAGTAGTAGTAGTAGTAGTAGTAGTATTAGTAGTAGTAGTAGTAGTAGTAGTAGTAATAGTAGTAGTAGTAGTAGTAGTAGTAGTAGTAGTAGTAGTAGTACGAGCCTCCTTAAGGCTTCCTTTAATTTTAGCCTCTTTAAGGCTTCCTATGATTTTTTAGCTATATATAGACTAAAAGCTATTTTACCCTTTAATATATAGACCTTATATAGACCTTTTATAGACCTTTTCTTTAATAAAGACTATTTATTATTCGTTGTTATTTATTAGACTATTTATTATTGCCTTACGTATTTTAAATCACTTCTTATTATATATAGGCTATTAAATAGCTACTAAAATAACAGGATAAAAGCTTTACTCCTTAGTTACTTATTCCTACCTTTAGTCTATAAGCTGATTCTCTTTATATAAATTGCTTTCTTCTTAAATGCCTTAAATAAGCCTTCTTTATATTCAAGAGATTTCTTTTTCCTTATTATATAAAGAGGGCTATACCCGTTGTTATAATAAGGAAAGCTTTGTAAGAACGTCGTAAATATCCACGATCGTAAAATAGTAATTTCCAATGTTTTTTATAATATATTGCTATAAAGTTAAAAAGGCCTTTTACTAGTCTTTATAGCTCTATAATTTAGTTTAATACCTTAAGTAAGGGAACTTATAGGTTTTAAAATTGTTAATAGAAACGTTAGTAATTTCTTTTACTTACAGATTTACTTAAGACACTAAAGGTTCCTTAAAAAGCCGTAAAAAGGGCTTTTTTAATATAACTAAGGGATTAATTTAATCGAAAATTCTATAAGAAGTAGTATATTTCTATATTATTAAAATCTAACATTCTTAGTTAAAAGGGCTATTAAGGACGGTTCCCTTTAAAAAGCTTATAAATTCTCTTATTTTTAGTAAACGGGGAAAAGAAGGCAGCATAAATAAAGGTGCTTCTATAAGTGATTTTCCGTAAGGAGAGCGTTTTTACTCTTAAAGGGCGTGATTGACCGGTAAGTGCGTAATAAAATAAAGGTGCCGTAAATACTAATTTCTCTTATACGAAGTAGAAAAGATCCGGGCTTATAACTCTTAAACGTAAAGAAAGGCTTATTTAAGGTATTTAGTATAAGAGCAATTTATATAAAGAGAGTTAGCTTATAGATAAAAGGTAGGAATAAGTAACTAGGTAGTATAGCTCTTATCCTATTATTTTAGTAGCTATTTAATAGCTTATATTTATTAAGGAGTGATTTAGAATATGTAGGGAAATAATAAATAGTCTAATAAATAACAACAAATAATAAATAGTCCTTATTAAAGAGGAGGTCTATAGAAGGTTAATATAAAGTCCGTATACTAAAGGGTAAAATAGTCTTTAGTTTATACGTAGCGAAAATTAAGGGAAGTCTTAAGGAGGCTTATACTACTGCTACTACTACTACTACGACTACTACTGCTGCTGCTGTTAGATCTAGCGTATTTACTGCTATATTAAGGAATAAATATAATATAAAGCTTATAAGGCTTATAGTTAAGGATAGTAAAAAACATAAAAATAGCTATACCTTTTTTAAAAAGGGTCTTTTATAATACTTGCTTATTAAGGTACCTTAATCTTTTATACTAAAGCTAAAAAGAAAAAGAGAAAATGGTAGTTATAATAAGTTTTTTTCCTTTATTAATAGAAGCTAAAGAAGAATAATTTAAAAAAAGAAAAGTTAGAAAGATATTAAAATAAAAAGGAAGCTGCTTAAATTTCGTTATATTTAATAACGTATTAATTATGTAAAGGCTACATTTTATAGACTTTCTTTATAGTAGTAAAAATATTATAAAGTCTAAGGATTTAAGTAGAATTTTGCTTATTATAATTAAAAAAAAGTAATACTTATATAAAAGGTTAATATAAAGGCAACGTTTTTAAACTAAAGTAATTTAGTAGAAATTCGTATAATAACGGTGTTATATCTAAGGATTTAAAACTCTTTAAAGTTTATTAAAGCTAAGGCTTATATTAGTATATAATTTAAAAAGCGGTCTTAAGCATTATAAATATACTTATTTAATCCGCAATTAAGAATAAATAAGTTTTTAAGTAAGTATACTTATAAAGGTACCTATATTATAGTAATAAGAGCCGTTTTAGCTATAAGTATAGCTATAGTTTATACTAATACATTTATTTAATCCGGGTTTTCTAAGGATTTAAAATCTAACTAAAAGTTTATAAATTTCTTATTTTTATAAAAAGCGTTTTTAACCGTAGCCTTATTAAAAGAAAGAGTTAGAAATTCGCTAATAGACTTTTAGATTTCCTTATTTAGTTTCTAGCCGTTTAATCGTATTGTTTCGTTATAATAAAAGCAATATATATAATAATACTATCTTTAATAAAAGCAAAAAAGAAAAAAGAGGGAAAACGAGCGGAAGAAAGTAGCTTTAAAAAGTAATAATAAAGGTAGACTTTAGTTTCTTTATAGATTTTATAGCTTACTATCTTTTAAACATCTTAAAAGATTTGATACCGTTTAAAAAGGTCTTTAACTACTTACTTTTATCTTTACTTACTTTGTTATTTATTTAGTGAATTTAGTAATTAGTAAAAGAGCTATTAAGGCTAAGAATAGGCTTTAAAAGGCTTTATAAAAAGGGTAAGCCTTATACTTTTAGAAGCTACTTTTTTTTAGATTTATAAGAGCTTTTTACTAGTAAGTTATTAAGAAAAGAGTAAAATTCTAATACTAGCTTATCTTAACAGTTAATAAATATCTTGCTAAATTCTATAATATACCTTAGCTAATTCATAATATAAATAATATTTTACTAGCGTTTAATAGCTTTTTATACGCTAATAAAAATAAGCGGAAAGGTTTACTTTATAGCTTAAAAAAGAATAATAATATCCCGGCCGACTAAAATAACTATAATACGCCGGAACGGCATAATAATAATCTAGTAAATACTTCTCTGCGTATATAAAAGACTCTCTTTTTCTTTTCTTCTTCTTAGCTAAAACTTAGACTTAAAAGTAATTTAAATTTGCTTTTCTCTTCCTACGCTTTACTCTTTATACTTTAGTGCCTCCTCCCGCCTTATACTCTTAGTAACTATTAGCCCGGCTTTTATATAAACTACGTTAAACCCTTAATAAATATATATACCCTATAATTATATATACTACTTATATAAAAGAATATAAAAAAGCATATAAAATAAAAAGCGTTATTATTTCTTATATCTCCTTACTTATAAACATAAACTAAATAAAGACTTATACCCTTTATAATAATATATAAGTATACTTTTCTTAAATAAAAATATACTATAAATATACTTATATTCTTTATAAGAATATCATTTATATAAATATTCTTTTATACTTTAAGCGTTTTAACTTTTTATATTATAAAAGTGTATTTATAAAAGAATATAAAGAGAGTAAAATATAAATATACTTAATATAATATATATCTTTATAAGAGAGTGATTTTACTACTTTAATAAATTAGCTATTTAATCCCTACCTAATTAGCTAAGCATAAGGAGGTGTATAAATTATATAAGAGCCCGCATTAAATAGCCTAGCTTCGGCTCGTTATTTTCAAGGTCCCTACGTTCTTATACGATATCTATAACGTTATATACGGAACTAAGGAGGTTAGGGTAGCTAGATAAAACAAGGATCCGCTTAGACCTAAACTAACCTTAACTAACTTTAAACACGAATTGCCGTATATAGAAAGGACATCTAGCCACGGGGTAAAATGCTTTAAAATCAACATTTCTCGGGCTTTAAGACCGCCCGAAGGCCGGTCCGGATATGTCACTCCGTTCCCTTATATTTGTCTATAAAAGGCGAATCTCCCACTACTAGATAGCTAGAGATTTTATAAGCACTTACGCACTTAATTCGTCTTTAATTAATTCTAGCTAAATCCTACCTTATATAATATCGACCTTTCTATTTTGTGCTAATACGCGATCTCCTGATTTCCTAATAATTCCGCTGCTGCTCTAGCCTTTAATAGGTTATAAGCCCGGCTTAGCTTACTACGCCGGGAAATTAATTACTCCTCTAACTAACTTTAGAAAATTCCGAGAAAAGTACGACCCCTTTCCTTTATTACCCGTTTAACCTTCCTTAAAATTTAACGTTAATTAAACCACTAAATCTCTTAGAATTTATACCTAAAGATATCTTACCCTCGATTACCTCCTTTAATCTCTTTCCCTTTTTAGAAAAATCTTTAAAAATCTCTTTATCTATATAAAATTCTCTTAAATATTTATCTTCTCTTATAAGACTCTTCCCTTCCTTAGGAATTTGCCTAGAATTTCTTTTACTAATCCCTACCGACTTCTTTTATCTTTCGACCTTTCTTAGGTTAAAAATTAACTTTTCTTTACTTACTTATTCTATCTTACTAAAGATATATAAAATAGTAGGCTATAAAGAATACGAGTTTTCTAAGTTAAAGGGTAATTTAAATTATACCTTATAAACTACTAAAATACGAGCAATTCTTATTAAAGAAAAGCTTATAGCTGCTTTAAAGCAAGCTAATTATACTAAGATAAAAGAGGCTTTTACCTTGATTTTCCTACGCTTAGAAGACGGTCCCTTAATGTAGATTAAGCACGTAACTACTGCTAAAGATGCTTAGGAAGAGCTATAAAAGCTATATAATCCCTCGAATTTCTCGTCGAATTATTTACTTATAAAATAGCTATTTAACTTAAGTCCTTCCGACTTATAGTTAGAGAAATACCTTTATAAGGTAAAAGAGGTCTATAAGGAATTAAAATCTCGAGAAATAGATATTCCGGAAGTAGTTCTTATAGCATAGATTTTGAATTCCCTTAGCGGGGAATTTAGAAGCTATATAACTAATATTACGCAGAGCCTTAAGCATAATTTTATAGCCTTTTCTCTCGAGACCCTTATAGCTAGTCTTTTAGACGAAGCTAGCGAGGTAGAGGATATAGAGGACTCCTTAGAGAAAGCTTTCTTACTATAGAAGAAGTCTTAGGAAAAGTAGGGGAATTCCTCGAATTCTTACTATAAAGAATGTAAAAAACCAGGCCACTTAGTAGCTAATTGTTTCCGGCTTTACTTTAAAAAAGCCCCTTCTTATTAGGTGCTTAAAGGGAAAAAAATAGACGATTTAAATAAGGTAACTAAGAAGAAACCTACCTCGAAAAAGTCTTCTTCTTCTTTTTCTTTTAAAAAGGAAAAATTAAAGAAGAGAGTAAAAGAGGTAATATTAAGCGAAGAGGGAGATAAGGTTTTAAATTCAACCGAAATAGACCTTAATATAGATCTTATAAACCTTTCTCGGCTATCCTCTCCTTTCTCTCGAGCCCTTACCCTTAGGGTAGCCTCGAATAACCCTTTAAAGGTAATTTTAACTTATATAGATTCCCCTTTAAAAGCAGATTTAAAAGCTAATAAAGATACTCTTTTAGGACCTTTAAAAGCCTTACTCCCTCGGATCCGAGAAATAGTATTAAAGGCAAAAGAAGGAGGATTTCCTAGATATAATAGTAAAAAGACTCTTAATTTTATATACGATACTAGTGCTACTAAGTATATAGTAATAAATAAGAATTATCTTATTAACTATAAAGAGATTAAAACTAAAGTCTGCTAAGGAAAAGCTTTCTTTATATTAGTAAAAGGAAAAGGAGATTTAGTTTTTAAATTCCCACACTCTAAAAATAAATATATACTTAGAGATTGTTTTTATATACCTGAAATTAAAGTTAATATAATTAGCTAGTTATATTTTAAGAATACCTATGCCCTTATAGGCAAGGATAAAGTCTTTCTTTTAAATAATAAGGCGCAGATTCTTATTAAAGAATATCTTAGAAATAAGCTCCACTATATTTCTTTAGAACCTTTACTAAAAAAAGATTCCCTCCTTATTACCTCTTTAAAGACAAAGGATATAGATTTTTATACTTAGTATTTACGCCTTAAGCATATAAATTATAGGGCTATCTTATAAGTATTAAAAAGGTATAATAAAGATATAAAGATGCCTTTAAAAGAAGAGAATAAAAAAAAACTATAAGATTTGCATAAAGGCAAAGGCTACGAATAAGGTAAATAAACAACCTTTAAATAAGACCTATTCCTATCTTAAAAAAATAGTATTAGATATTTAAGGGCCTATTAAAACGCCTCCTTATAATAAATATTATTATTATATCTCTTTCCTAGATATAGGAACCCGATTTCTAGACTTATACCTCCTTCGAAGTAAGGGGGAAGCTATAGAAAGGTTCTTAGAATATAAAAATAGGGTTGAAAATAACTTAAATAAAACTAAGATTAAAGAGGTATTTTCAGATAATGCAAAGGAATTTATATATAAGATAAAAATACACGTTAAAAGAAACGGTATCTTATTTAATTCTAGCCCTCTTGAAACGCCGTAATCTAATAGTAGAATAAAGAGGATAAATCGCACTATATTAAAAAAGGTCCGTTCTTTATTATATACGGCAAGGCTGCCTAAATATCTATAGGGTGAGGCTATTTTAACAGCTACTTACCTATATAATAGATCTCCACATTTAGCAATAGGTTTTAAAAGCCTTATAGAAAAGTGGGATAATATAATAATACCCTTCGAGACCTTAAATAAAATAAAGACCTTTAGAAGCCTTATTTATTATAAAAATAAGGACCTTAAAGATAAGCTTAAAGCTAGAGCCTTTAAGGGAGTTATTATAGGAAATAAGGAGCAAATGGGTGTAGAAGAGAGCAGGCTTGTAGCCACGAGTGAGGGGATTATAGAGATGCAAAGAGTGTGCGAAAAGGTGAAGAAATAGGTGAGATGTGTGTGTGTAATAATACAAGGAAATATGTATAGTATGTAGAATTGTATAGCGGATTTAATGTATATTTCAGCGTATTTATGTTATGTGTTATTTATGCTGTATTTGGCCTATAGGCTGCGGGAGAGTATATTTTACTCCCTTATAATAGGCTATAGTAAAAACGCTTATAAATTCTAGCATTTTTCTAAGAGAAAATTTATAATCTTTAAAGATATTACTATACTAAAAAATAGGTTTATAAATAACCCTTTTAGTCTTATTAAAGACTTCGATTTTAATATAATTCTAAAGAATAAAGATAGGCTAGAAGCTTATAGCCCTATAGATAAAGACCCTTTAGAGGAAATTACTAAAGAAATTCCCTTAACCTCTATAAAAGAAGGTTCTCTAAATAAAGATTTAGATAAAGATCCTAGCCTTATTAGTCGTATAGTAGTAGAAATACCTAAGAAGCTTAACGGGTCCTATATTAACTATATAGATTACCTTAATATTTGCCTGCTTTTAAATAGCGATTATAAAGATTCTATTCTAGCTATAATAAAATAGGATAAGGATTAAGGTTTGCTAAATACTTATAAATAGGCAATAAATAGCCTGAATTTAGCTAGCTAGAAAAATTCTATGCTAGGGAAAATAAACTAACTAATTAAATATAATACTTAGGAATTCGCCTATCTCCTTAGCGATAAAGAGGCTTTAAGTGGCTGTTAGGTCTATACTATTAAGAAGGATAGTTAAAATCAAATTATTAAATATAAAGCCCGTTTTGTAATTTAGGGATTTAAGTAGATATACGGCTTAAATTACCTAAAGACCTTCTTAACTACGGCTAGACCTAAATCTACTAAAATTCTTCTTATTCTAGCAGTTTCAAACAATTATTAAGCTATGTAAATAGATATAACTAATGCCTTCGTTTACGCTAATATAGATTCGGAAGTATATATTAATCTTCCTCTAGGCTACGAACAATATACTTTAAAAGACTATTATTCTAAGAATAGGTCTTATTATAGAAAGAAAGGGATAAATCTATTAAAATTTATAGACCTATATAATAAAGGTTTAATAAAAGCAAAGCTAAAGAAAGCATTATATAGTCTTAAATAAAGCTTAAAGCTCTAGTATACTTATTTAAAAGATATACTATATAAACTCGGATTTTTCCCCCTTTTATTAAAAGAGGGGGTATTTATAAATAAACGCTATAAAATTACTCTAGCGATCTACGTAGATGACTTTCTTATAGTAGGGCCCTCGAAAACTATAATAGAAAAAAGACTATTTAAAGAATTAGCTAAATACCTAGATTTTACTATACTAGGAGATATAAAATACTTTTTAGGTCTAAATATACAAATTAACCGAGATAAAAAAGAGCTATATATATCCTAAGAAAAATATACGTTAAATAAAATAAAGGAGTTTAATAAAGAAGCTATAGGAACTTCGAATACGCCTGCTATAGTAGGATTTAAGCTAGTAAAAGCTAAGGAATTACCCTCGAAAGAGGTAATATTACAATTTCAAAACGAAATAGGATCTTTATTATTTTTAGCCTTATTTACAAGGCTAGATATCCTTTATTTAGTAATATCTTATGCGAGATTTGCTGCTAAACTAGACAATACGTATATAAAGGCTTTAAATATAATTTAGAAATATCTAAATAAATACCCTAGCCTTAAGATTAAATATACGTGTAATATTCCTTTAGACCTCTTATATATAAAAGTTATACTAATGCTAGTTAGGCCTTAGATTTAACAGACGCCTGCTTAGTCTTAGGGTACTGTTTTTATATATATAACAACGTTATAAGTTAGGCTTGTTTTAAGCAAAAATCATTTGCTCTCTTTACGTATAAGGCAGAATATATAGGCCTTAAGGAGGCTGCAAAAGAAGCTATATATTTAAATAGTCTCTTGACTGCAATTATTAGAGATTTATCTATTAAGATCTTAAATAGTATTCCCCCTATTTTAACAGATAATACTGCTGCTATTAAATTAGCAGAAAATCCTAAATTCTATAAGCGTACTAAATATATACGCGCTACATACTACTATACGAGAATAAATATTAGAAATAAAGAAATCAAGGTCTTCTATATTAAATTAAAAGATAATATAGCTAATATCTTTACTAAGGAATTAAGTCTTGCTTTAATTAATAAGTTTAGGACCGGATTATCCTTAGTATAAGAAGTCCTATAAATAAAAGGAGTAGTTAAAGGTTATTCTTTTGCTTTCTATACCTTTCCTCCTACTAAGTTTCTCTCTTTTAAAGGTTTCTTAAATAAAGATTAAAAGAACTAGGTTTTTTAAATTACTATTAATTTTTCCTAGAGACTAAGTGTAAGGTAGCTGGCAGCTAAGCGGGGGGTGCCCCGTAAGACTAGTAGTGCGGTTGCCTTATAAAGCTGGCGTGAGGGGCAGTAATACCGTTAGGTGTTACTGGCGGACTTTTGTCTATTAGTGCGACGGCAACCCCTCCCGTTATATTACAATTATAACACCTAACCACAGCTCTCTA
>JAPEBW010001763.1:0-19211 GCA_027405785.1 Ophiocordyceps robertsii | reverse complement strand
AATAGCTATTGTTAGGTCAATATTGTATTTATAAGCCTAGGGATTAATCCCGCAAGGAATACGAGGTAGCGCAGCGACTTGGCACGGATCATGCATATAGTCTCCACACACACCTCTTCCTAATCTGCTCATATCTTGCTTATGTGTGGGTGGAATAATACAAGGAAATATATATAGTATGCAGAATTGTATAGCGGATTTAATGTATATTTTAGCGTATTTATGTCATGTGTTATTTATGCTGTATTTGGCCTATAGGCTGCGGGAGAGTATATTTTACTCCCTTATAATAGCTATATAAAGGGCGATAATAGTTAAAAGAGCCCTTTTTAAAGTTACCTTTAAATATAGCCTTAACTATATAGCCCGTAGTTTGCAATAAGCTAGCGTACTATTAATAACTAGCTTAGCTAAAAAAGCTCTTAAGCTAGTATTATAAGTATCCCCTTATACTTTAAGTATCTTACCGCTATTAAGTTATATATTTACTAAGCGATTAATACTTAAAGCTTATTTAGCTCTTTATCCTCCCCTTTCTTAAGGTATTAAGCCTTACTTCGCACTTAAAAGCAGTCCTTAAAGTAAAAGCGCCCTTTTATATTAATTATATATTTACTTACTTTAACTTTTAATTACTATTTTAAAGGAAGTAATTAATCGCTATTCTACACTACTTAAAATGCTACTTAATACTCTTATTCCTTTTATAATATCGCTATTTACTACTCTTTTATCTCTTACTTATTAAATATATAGGCCGGTTATACTTATTCTTTAAGTATATCTCGGCTTAAGTTTAAGTTAAGATTTAAGTAAACTCCGCCTTTATTTACCCCGCTTTTATTCTAAGGTATAAGGTTATTTACCTTACTTATATAAGTAATTAACCTTATATTCTCCTCCTTTACTTATATTATTATAATAATATACTCTTTTTATACTAATCGTTATAAGAGGTTTATATACTTACTGCTAAAAAGGACTTAATATTTTATTTATCGCGCGCTATCTAGGATTATTTAAACTATATATCCTATCTCCGTTTTGTTAAATGCCCTTTATAGCTTATCTTAATCGTAGCGTAATAAAGCGTTAAGTATTACCGCTAACCTCCTTAAGCGGTACTTTAATATAAAGTTATAAAAAGTAAGCTTTATCGCTTATTAATTTTACTTTTTATTTAACTTTCTTTTTATTATAAAGTACTTTAGATTTTTATAATTTCTTAGTTCTATAAACGTTAGCGTATTACGTAACTTTACCCCTTAAAAGTTTAAGTATTATATAATTATAAGTAACTTTTTATTATAAATTTAGTAGTTATACTTCGCTATATTAAGTTATTTTAAGAAAATACTTACTAAGTATTATATCTTAATAAGTCTTACTTATATTAATATACCGCTTATTACGTACTTAAAAGAGTCCGTCTTTAACTATATTTTTCTTTTAAGGTCGTATAGCTATAATATTAGCGTATTATAAAATACCTTTTAAATAAATTCGAATATAGCTTAGTGCTTATTAGTCTATATAAAGGTTGCGTTTTTTTATAAAGGCTATTTAAGCATTATAAAGCCTTAGCGTAAAGCGGGATAAAGGTATAATAGTTATTCGCAAACTTAAAGAAGCTTTAAACGCCTTTTATATTTCTTAGCGCTTATTATATTTAAATAGCTTTAATCTTCTTTAAGTCGTATTAAACCTTACCCTTAGCTAAAATATAATAAACCTTAAGGACTTTATTTGTTTTATTATAAAGTCGTATTTCTATAGGTTTAATATTAAGCCTACGTTTTATAGCTTTTTTAGCACCTTCGCTACTTTATTTTAGTAATCGCGGAGCGACTTTTATAAGTAAATTAAAACGTTATTTATATACGCTATAACGAACTTATAAAGGTAGTCTTTTAATACTTAGTTAATATAGCGTTTAAAGGTAGCTAGCGTTATTATAAGGCTAAATAAGTATACTTATTACTTAAATAGTCTAAACGTTATTTAAAAGGCCGTCTTAAACTTATAGCCCTTTACGATTTTAATTTTATAAAACGCTATAATAACGTTAAGTTTTATAAACTAATATACTTTTACTAGTATCCTTAGCGTTTTTATAATTAATAATAGCGTATACTAATCCCTTTTTATAATTATATTTAAGGCTTAGTAATTATAGTAAAAGCGTAAGCAGCTATTAGCCTTCCTTATAAATAATACTAGCGCTATCGCTAATAAACTACTTAAGCGGATAAGGTTTGCTTTTAGTAATTTATTTAAAGTCTTTTTAAAGATAAGGAGTTCTTCCTTTAATATATTATAAAAGGGCCCTTATAGTAGTAGCAGCTCCTTACTATCTTTATTTAAAGTAAGGTAAATCTTATAATTTACGCTTAATCGGAATAAAGGCTACTTAAGTACTTTTATAAGTACGAAAAGGTTTAAATAAGCTTATAGTGCTTAAGCTAAGATATAGTCCGCTAAGTTAATAGGCGTTTTTAGCTAAAAGGCCCTTTTTATATCCTTTATTATAACTACCTTTATATTAAGCACTTATTATCGCCTTTAGCTATCCTTTTAAAGCCTTTCTTATTAGCACTCCGCTATTAAGATAAAGTCGCTTACTAGCTTCTCCTTTTAGATATTCGCAATCTTCGCGGCTTCCTTTAATCTTTAAAGGCTGATTTAAATTCCTGCTTTTCTATACTAAATCCGGTCCCCCTTAGCATTATAAACTACCTTATTCTTCTTTATTTACGGTCTCTTTAAGAATATATTATAGCTTAACTCTAGTATTATATAGGCGAATATTTATTTTAAGTGCTTATTAATCTTTATCTTAAACGCTATAATTCCTTTTATTAAAAGCATCGGTATATTCTTTAAAAAGAGCTATAGTAGCCTCCTTATTTTATTCGTAAAATATATTTATAGCTTTATCGCTACCCCTTTGCTTATTACGGTATAGTAGTTATAGCCTATATTTATAAGTATATTAAGCCCCTTTTTCTTATTAATACTAACTTTAAGCAGTATTAAGTTTAGTATAAGGTGCTTCCTTATTAACTTTTAAGCTATTTATTATTTCTCTTTCTCCCTTAGCGCCTAACTTTATATTAAGGTTTCTTTTTTCTTTAATTAAAATCTACTTTAATTACTTTCTTAATTATAGCTACAGCTACTTATAAGGTTTTTTCTTTTTTCTTTTTATAAAAATAAGCGATATACTTTATTATCTTATAAGCGAAATACTTTTATATATTAAGCCGGCTTTATCCTCCTCTTAGCTAGGTTATAGCGTTAATTTTACTTATTAAAGCATCGCTCTTAAGTCTTTTTAGTTTTAAGTCGCCCTTTTTATTACTTTCTTTTAGCTTTAAAATAGCTACTTAAACTACTAAACCCTTTTTAGCTTTACCGCAGTTTACGCTACTTAATTAGTATACGCTAAGAAGCTTAAGGTTAAAAGGTTAACTATTATAAGTACCTCCTTAAGGTAAAGGCTTAAGGCGCCTTTTAAAAATACGATTTATATATTATATAGCTATAACCCCCTTCCCGCTTAAAAGAGCCTTAATTTAAACTTAAGAAAGAACGCCGCGAACGTTTAGTTCTCTCCTATTAAGGTGTAAATCCGCTATATCTGCTATATACGTTAATTATCTAACTATGTAATAACTGGCGCGCAATGTTTTTATATAGTCGGACGGATAGACATTTTATAGTTATAAGCCCGGCTTCTGCATAGCACCCTGTTCGATTCCTAACGGAGGCATAGGTTTTTTACCGTAGTATATACGCGGGTTTTTTACTATCGCATCTCTTATACCGGGTATATTAAGATAGGGAGGCTATTAAGGTGTAAATCCGCTATATCTACTATATACGTTAATTATCTAACTATGTAATAACTAGCGCGTAATGTTTTTACATAGTCGGACGGATAGACATTTTGTTCTCCTTATTTAATTATACGGGTAGCTACCGCTACCCGCGATTAGATATTAACGTTTAGGTAAATTAAATTAAGGTACTTAAGGAATTCCTATTAATTATAATCTTAATCCGTGCTAATATTATAATAAGTCGCTATAGTTTACTATAGCCTTATATTTAAGTAGTTAAAGATTAAGTAAAAAACCTTTTTTAAGGTTAAGAAGAAGTCTTAGTTAATCTCGTACTTTTTTTATATATCTCCTACTTAAGGCGTAAAGTAGTAATACTAGCTATCGAACTTTCTTAGCGCTAAGAGTAGCTTTTATTAGTCTTTTTTCTTTATTACTTCTTTTTTATTATAAGTATTACGGCCCCCGCTATTATATTATAAGGTAGCATTAAGCTACTAGTTAATAAGCCGGCCCTTTCTTATATATACGTTTTTACTATCTTCTTTAGCTTTAATATTAAGGCCCCGAACTAGCTTATTCGCTATTAGATTTACTACTAGCTTGCTAAAACTTAGTAGCTTGTTTTAACGGCCCTTATTTATAGTAAGAGGATTGCTTATTTAACTTTAGTTTAGATATTAGCCTTCTTTAGCCCTCCCTCTTACCTCTTTTAAGTATAGCCCCCTTATAATAAGTAAGCTTCTTACTCGCGCTATATTATAGTTAGCGAGTATTTTCTTAAGTTATCTAACCTCGTTTAAAAGGAGCTTTAAATATATTAAGGGCCTATATATACTTATTAAGTACTTATATTATTATATTTAAGCAGATTCTAAACTAATTTAAAAAATAGAGATTTATTAGCTTAGTTTAATTCTAAGCTTATTAAGCCTTTCTTATTATAGTTTTAAAAAGTCTTTAAAATACTATTTTACTATATTTACTTAAAAGAAAAAAGGTAATTAAATAGTTAATTTATTTATACAAGCCTTACCTTTATTAACGTTTTAGCGGATAAAGTTAATAAAATAGTTTACTTTTTAAAATATACTGGCTTTATTATTTTCTTAAACTTTATTAAAGGATACTACTACGCCTTATAGTATAAGGATAAGGGGATAAGGCGCGGACTAAATACCGCCGGTTAAAGCTAGTACTATAAACTAATTACCGCTAATCGGGGCTAGTACTACGAACTAATTACCGCTAATTAAGCCGGTATAATAAACTAATTACTATATATAAACGTATATAAAGGTTAAGAAATAGTAAAAAGCTTATTTATTCTTTAAAGCATAGCTAGCTACTTTATACTTAGTTTTTTAAGCTAATTCTTAAGATCTTTAACTATATTATCTTTTTATTTATCGTTAGTATATAAATAAACTATAAATATCCTTATAAAATTACTTAATAAACTAAGTATAAGCCTAGTTAAAAACACTATAAACTATAATTAAGGAAATCCCTTAAATATCCTTAAATATCCTTTAAAAATCGTAGTAAAGTTTATCTTATATCTTTTAAAGTGCTTTTATAGTTAAAAATAGGTTAAACTATAGTAAAGATATCCCGCAGAAATCCTTAAATATCTCTTAAAGTTACTAGCGGAATCCGCTTAATAGTTTTTATAGTATTTTTTATAATTAAAAATATTATAAACTATAATTAAGTAAGCTCTTAAGCCTTTATAGTTATATCTTAAAAACCTTAGCGGGGTCTAACCGGTAATATTCGTTATATCTCCTTAAGTAAGCTTATAGTTATTTAGATTTTATAATAACTTTTTTAAGTAAGAAAGAAAAACTAATATCCTTATTAGTTTAAAGTAAAAATAAAGTAAAGAGGGTGTTAAGTAATAGCTTTATAGTAATATCTTTATACTATATTAATAATATACTATCCTTATCTTTTTAATAGTTTTTTTTAGCCTATTTAGCGAATAGTAGCTAAGTAGCTTAAGATAGTTAGTAAGTAGCTTTTATTATAAATCCTTACTTTTTATTTAGTTTTATATCTTTATCTTTATTAAGGCGATTAGCGCGTTTAGTTAAAACTAATTATAAAGTTTTTTAACTTTCTTTTAAGGGATACGTTTAAGTACTTATCGGGTAGTAAGCAGTCTCCGTACTAAGGAATATTTAAGTTCCTTAATAGGATATATTATAAGAAACTAGCTTTATTTAAGCATTATCTTATATTATTATCTTACTTACCTTTTACGCCGTTTTTTAATCCTTTACTAAGTTTCTTATACTACTTACTAGCTTTATAGGCCGCTTATAAGCGAGATATTATATCCTACTTAATGCCGCTATTATAGGTATCCCTTGTTTTTTATTACTAAGCTTTTTAACTTATTATCCTTTTTTCTTAGCGCTATTACCTACGCTTTTCCGCTAATTAATATACGTTTAGCTACTAAAAAAGTATTAAAGTAAAAGTAGGCTATCCCGCTAATATTAATAAGTATAGTTAATACTAAGGTATTAAACGTTTATATTCTTACTTAAAAGTAAGTAATAAGGTTTTTAATAGTCTTAATGCTTAACTCTATACTCTTAAAGTTTTAAATATACTTAAAAGTCTTAAAAACCCTCTTTTTAAAGAGGGCCTTAAAGGTAAGAATATAAAACGCGTAGTTAATATAGCTAATAAGGCGGATATTAAAGCCTAGGAATTTTATTACTTAAGTTAAAGTTAAGTCGCGTTTAGACTCTTTACGGGCTTATAAGTAAAAGTTAGTATAGTTTATAGCTAAGCAGAAACTTTTAATTATTATAATCTTATCGCTAGAGTATAGGCCTACGAAGCTAGGCTTATTAAGGATTGTATTAATTACTATTAGTAGCTCTTATAAAAATAAGCGGCGGAATATATCGCGAGGCTAGTTATTGCTATCTCTTTTAGTTAAAGAGGGATAGTAGATAGACTATAATAAAGGGCTTATACGCCTTTATATAGCTAGGCTAAGTATAGCGATAAGTAGAAAAAGCGTTTACTAAATAAGACTAAATAAGTCCTTAAAGCTTATAGTAGCTATAAGCTAAAAAGGGGATTTAATAGCGCGGGCTAAACTATATATAAAGCAAGATAAGATTTTAGCTATAGTAGCTTAAGACGCTGCTATAAGCCTAGCTATAAACTAGTTAAGCTAGGCCTTAAATATATAGTTAAGGATAATATAGATATAGTTTTAATTATTTCGCTAAAGTAGGTTTTTACTACCTATAGTAGCTACTAGAAATCTTAAAATTATAATAAGGTTAGCTAACTTAAAGGCATTAAGTATTAGCTAGTTATTTTATTAATAAAGATTTCTAGCTATACCTTAAAAAATATATAGGTAGTAAAGGCTTTTAAATAGTAAGAGCTAAGCGGGAGGTATAGCTAAGTTACTATAAAACTAGCTATTTAAACTACGTTATAGAATAAGGCTAAAAGGGGAGCTATTTAAGTTAAGTATTTAAAAAGAGTAGTATAAGCCGTTTTTTATAGTACTATAATTTAAATTAAATCCGTTAGCTTAAGCGCGGTTATAAAATGCGGTATAGGTTTATATAAAAGCTTAAACGTAAAGGTTTTAACTCTTATTAAGGGACTTAAGGCTATAAAAGATAGCCGCCTTATTTTTATAAAGCTTAAGCGCCCGCTTATATCCTTTATAATAAAGTTATAAGGGCTTATAAAAAAGCGGGCTAAAGAAGTAGTTATAAAATAGCTAATCGTAGTTATAAGAAACGTTAGATAATAAAAAGACTTAAAATAAAAGTATAAAATCATAAGCTTAAAGTAAAGAAACTTATATATATATAAGTAAGCGAGGTATAGCGGGCTATAGCTAGTAGTTAAAGGAAATATAGTTATAAAAAAAAGAAAGGAAAGAAAAAAGGGCAAGCGGTAAAGAGAATTTAAATAAGTATATTATAAGGCTAAAAAGATCTTATTACTTAAAGTAAATAATAGTGTATTATTATTAAAATAACTAATTACTTTAAGCATAGTAAGTTATAGTTTTTTATAACTTATAGTAGCCTTTAAGTCTTATACTTAAGCTTAACCGCTTAATTCTCTTAGTTAAAGAGTTTTATATTAAGTTATAAAAGCCCCGTATTATGCTTTTATTTAAACTACTTAAGTAGCTAACTTTTTTTATGCTTTTTTAAAGACTTTTACGATTTTTAGTAAGAAGACCGCTTCTTTATCTACTTATAAGTTTTAGCTACTTAGCTAGCCTTTTTTAGCTATAAGGAACTCCTTTTTTAGCTTTCCGCTACCTTTCTTTATTATATAGCTTTATAAGATTTATTTTACTTTTTACTTATTTAAGTAAGGTATCCTTTTATTTTAAACTAAGCTTAAGTATATAGCTAGCTTATCCGCTAAGCATAGTTATACTATTAAAACGACTAAATAAATATTAAAGGACCTTTTTATATCTAACTAGTATATAGGCTATCTTACTTTAATAGTAACTTTAAACGGCTTAATATATCTTTCTTTAAGCTTTACTAGTTTACTATCCGTAATATAATAACTTTTACTAAGCTATAGCTAGACTTAATCGCTAAGCTTAAATTTTAGTAAGCGGTGTTTCTTATTATATTTATTCTTTATAGCGGCTTAAATATAAGCAATAGCTAACTTAGCTTTTTCTTATAAGACCTCTTAGTTTTATAAGTATAAGTAGTTATTAAAAAACTAAAGGCTATTATCTATTTTTATCTTTATAATAAGCTTATTTAGTGCTATATAAATTACTAAGGAGAAGGAATTATTAAGGTTAAACTAAAAAGCGATTAGCGTATTAGTTTAGTATAGGTCTAAGAAATCGGCGGTAAAGAATCGTAGCGCGATTATTATAGTTTAGTTTCGCCTTTTTAATAAGCTATCGGTTTAAAAGTACTAAGCGGTAAATATAAAAAGCTTCGATTTAAAAGCTTATTATAAAGTCCGTTAAAATACTTAGGTAAACTTTATATCTTAGTTAAAGATTATCCCTTTTAAAATCCCTTAATTAGTATAAAGTAGCTTCGTATATAATACTTATACTTAGTTTTTTACTATAAACTAATTATTACTTAAAATAAGCAGATATATGTTTAAGAATTTATTAGTTATAGTTAATAAGGTATTAAAGAAGTTCTTTATAAGATCTTTTTATAAGAATTATTTAGCTTAAACTACTAAAAGCTTAGTAATAAAGTCTATTGCTATTATATAGTATAAAAGTAGCGGGCTTTAAATTAAGATAAGCGACTTTAACGTCTTACTTTAGTCGGTTTAGTTATAATAATAAGTATTATAGCTATCTAAGACCTAATTTCTATCTTTACTAAGCTATAAGATTAAGAAGCCCTTAAATAAATCTTACTATATATAGGTATAACTAGTATAAAAATATTTAGTATAAGCGTTTTTAACGATCTCCTTAGTATAAGTCTTAAGGGTATATAGTCTTTAGTATTTATCGTTCTTTATTAAGTATAGTAACCTTTATAATTAAAAGAATAAGAGTTTAAGGATACTATCCTTATTGCTAAGCTACGCTATAATCTTTACTTACTATATATCCTCTATATATTTATCGATTATTTTTTCGCGGAGCGGTAATTTAATTAATGCTTTTATATAAAGGAATATATAGTCCGTTATCTTATTTTCTTAAATACGTTTTAATTCCCCTTCTTAGTTTAAGGATACCGGCTTATTATCTTAATATAGTAAATATAAAAGGGCGTTTAGCATAACGTTTTTAACGATTAAGATATAGTAAACTTTAAGTAGGAATTAGCTTAAGTATTAAGACGTAAAGACTAGCTTATTATTAGATTTTATATTTATATAAAATAAGGATTTTTAGTATACGATTTTATAGGTACTTATATAATAAATAAAGATAACTACTTATAGCGTTCTTATAAATAGTACTATAGTGCCTAACTTATAAACTACTTATACTAAACCGGCTACTTTAAGTTTTATAAGCTAATATTAAGGCTCTCCGCTTTAAAAGGCGCGGCTTAAGTAAATAATAAGCTAGACCTAAGTTTAAGCTAGTAGCGTTTTTTTATCTTATTTTATACCTTCCTTTAAGTAAAAAGCTATAGCCGCTACTTTATATTCTTAAGATATATTAATTTAGATAAATAGTTAATAAGCAAGGTCGAAGTAGTAAATCGTTTAAGGCTTAATAAGCTTCTTAGTTAGATTTATAAAGGCCTCTTTCTTTTAAAGTAAGCTAAAAAGCGGCTTTTATAGTATATTAAGCTTATCCTTAGCCCCTTAAGGGGACTCCTTCTTTCTATCTTACTTTAAGTAGCTCTATCTTTTATTTTTATAAGACGTTAACTTCCTTAGCGAAATACGGGACTATATAGCATAGCTACTTAGAAAGGCTAATCTATTTCTTAAGCTATTAAAGGTTCTTTAAGAACGTAATATCCCTTAAAGCTTATATATATTCGTTTATATTTATTAAGCTAATAGCGTTTACTTTTAATTTAAGGAGCTATAAAAAAAAGTATGCTAAGAAGGACTTTAGTCTAGATAAAGTAAATTTATAGTTATAAAAAGCGCGGAATATAGCCTTTAAATATTAAAAGTATTCTTTAGCTATCTTAAAGTAAATAATAATATTATTAATAAAAGCCGCCGTATATTCTTAGTATTTACGAAAGACGTTATCGATAAACCTTTAAACGTATACTTAAGAGTTCTTAAAGCTTATAAGTATTATAAATAATCCTTTTAGCCTATAATAGCTTATACCTATAAACCTTTCTTTATAGTCTTAGTAAACTAAAAACTAATAAAAAAACGATTATACGTTTACTATATTAATAAACTTCTTTCCTTAAAGGCGTTTAATTATATTGCTTTAAAGGGGCATAAAGGAAGCGTTAAAAGTAATAATAGCGTTAATCTTTTATAAGTCTATAACTACTTATCTTTTTTTCTTTTTATTTACTATCTTTTATACTATAAATACCGGCACTATAAAGGGAGTTAGCTTATAAACTTATTTTAATTAGCCTTATACGGTTAGCTAGCTAAATATTATATTTACTACCTCCTTATACTTATTACTTTATAAGTATAATCTTAATACGACTTATTAGTATTACTATTCTTAAACTAAAAGAATATATATATATTTAGATTTGTTTATATATACTACTCCCTTATCTATTTTAAGGCGGGGAAACGATTAAAGGATATCTTAGACTTTTAACACGTATTTAAAGTCCTTAATATAGATTTAAACGCCTTTATTAGTAGTAAGTTTAAGTAAGTCCTTAGTTTCGCCGATTCCGAGCTTATAGTTTACTATAAGATCTTTTTATAAGAAGTCCTTAACGGGGTCTATCCTATCCGGATTTTCTATAAAGGCTTCCGCTTAAGGAGTAGTAGTATTAACCTCTTTATATAGATAAAACTACTTATTAAAGTCCGTAATTATCCTTACTTTTTAGCTTTCGCGGAGTATTAATAGTTCCTTAAAATAGTTTATTGCTATAAAGCTTTTATAATCTTATATTATCGTCTAAGTAAGCTTAAGGTCGTTAAGGAAAAATATTATATTATGCTTTAATAGCGGCGCCTAGACCTATATAAATAAGGCGTAGTTAAAAATAGCTAAAATCGTTATATTAGCTTAGTAAATTACTTATTTATATATTACTAGTCTTAGCTAAAATATCTTAACTTCGGCTTTAGTATTTTTAAAAGCCTTAATTTATAAGACCGATATAAAGTTAATAAGGTCCCCTTAATAAAAACCTAAAAAGTCTTAGCTAAGTAATATATTAACTACTAAGTGTTTTACTATTTAAGCGCGAATCCTTACTTTTATAACCGCGAGGCTACTATAAAGCCTTCTTAGTATATACGTCGTAAATTCTACTTATTTAATAGTAGCTATCTTTCTTATTCCTTAAATAAGAATTTATTAAAAAGAGTTTATAGTTATATCTTAAAAGGTCTTTACTAAGTTAGCTTAAATAAGGCTTTAGTTTACCTTATTATCTATATAGGCTTTAATACTTATCTTAAGCCCTTTTTTTTATAAACTAATAAGCGTATATAAGTAAATTATAACGGCTTATTAAGGCTTAATAGCTAAATATTAAAGGAAGCTTTAACTATTTAAACGCTTTATAGCTTTTAAATAACTACTTACTATACTAAGCTGCGTTTTTATATAGCAACGTCTTAATTAAGGTTAAGAGGGTATTTATTTTTAACGTATTAATAAAGCTTATTCTTTAAAGAGAATACTTTACTATAAAATCTATATACTTTATTAGCCTCTTAAACTAAGTTTACTATAGTATAGATTGCGGTTTTTTTTAAGCTTTTATTAGTATTTAACTAAGCTCTTTTTATATTATACTCTTTATCCTTTAAATAGTTATTAGTCTTTATTATAGTTCCTTTTTTAGTTATAAGGTATACCCGCTTTAGCTTTAGCGTTAATAAGTATATAGTCTTAAAGGTTCTTTTTTTCTAAAGCTAAAGGACCTTAGCTTATATTCTTAGCTATTTAAACGGGTTTCTCCCTTAACTTAGCGAGCGCTATAAAGCCTATAGTATATCCGTCTTTACTAAGTAGTTTAAGAACGTAACCCGCGACCGTAATAAGCCCTTAATAAATAGCTAAAGTATCTTAAACTATCCTTTAAGTATATATAAAGTATAGTTAATCGGCCCTTGCTTTTTTATAAATTAGACTTATTTCTTTTATACTAATAAGTACTTTTAAGATCTTTAAGTATATTTAACTTATAGCTAAAAAAGAATTTCCTTATATTTATTAATTTATTTATTAATATCCTTATTTCCTACTAAACGTTATAAGGATTTTTATAAATAGATATCTAGCTTTTAGTAAATTACTATAGTTAAGTAGTCTAGCTAATAAAGCGCGGCCTTAGCTTTATATTATAAGCGCGATATTTAAAACTTAAAGTTAAATGTTATTACTATATCTTTAATAATAAAGTACTTTTTATTAAGTGCTTATATCGCTATATTTAAGCGGATTTTAAACCGTTTTTATAGCGCGGAGATCTATTAGCTTAGTTTAACGCTAAGCTCGCTAAGTTCTTTTTATTATAGTTTTTATAGGTTCTTAAAATACTATTCCGCTGTATTTCTTAATATAAAAAGGGCAATTAAATAGCTAATTCGTTTATATAAGCCTTACCTTTATTAGAATTTTAGTAAATAAAGTTAATAAAACGGTTTACTTTTCGGAACGTACTAGCCTTATTATCTTCTTAAACTTTATTAAAAGATACTTTTAAAGCTCTTAATAAGTTAAATCTCCTTATATCCTTAGCTTATAGTTAATATCTTTTTTAAGGCTTAGTAAGTATATCTTCTTTTCTTAATACTTAAAGGAGATTAAGGAATTATTCGTTCGATATTATTACTATTTTTACTAAAAGGATTAAGGCTATACTTAGTCTTAGTATTTACGCGTTAAGTATAAATAAGTTTAGCCCGCTAAGAGTATTACTTATTATATCCTTATTACTTATTATTAAGGTCTTAGTCTTAATACTCTTACTAAGCGCTTAACCTTTTATTTTATACGCGTCCCGGAATTTAGTATATTATAAGGCCCTTAGTATAAAAGGCTTATTTTTATTAATTAAAAGTCTTCAAAATGCTTTAATTCGCGTAGCTAAAATAAATAAGGCTAAATAGTAATACTAAACTAAGAAACTACTAAGTATTTTTTAAAGCAGACTTTTAATTAAGGCCTTTAAACTAAACTTAATTAATAGTATATAGTAAAAATATCCGCTAAGCTTATTATCTTAAGGAAAAAGTAACTTTATTATAAGCTTAATTTAGAAAGTATTTAGCGGTTAAAGAGCTAAATAGTTTTTAGGTTAGCTTACCCTTACCTTTTTTATTTAAAGGATAATTAATCTATATAAGTAATATTAAATTTAGTTTACTTAATTATATAAGTTTTATCGTTTTATAGTCTATCTTTTTTAAGTATTTTAAAAGCGGATTGCTTCTTAAAAAGCGGTAGTCTTAGCTTAGCTAAGCGGGACTTATTTTATATCTTATTTAGTATTAAAGGTTAAAGCAGCAGCGAAATTGTGGGGAAATCAGGAGATCACGTAATGCCACGTAATAGAGGAGTTAATATTATATAAGGCAGGATTGAGCTGGAATTGATTAATAAAGAATTAAGTGCGTAAGTGCTTATAGAATCTCTAGCTATCTAATAGCGGGAGATTCGCCTTTTATAGATAAATGTAAGGGAACGGAGTAATATATCCGGACCGGCCTTTAAGCGGTCTTAAAGCCCGAGGAATGTTGATTTTAAAGTATTTTACCCCGTAGCTAGATGTCCCTTCCTTATACGGCAATTCGTATTTAAAGTTAGTTAAGGTTAGTTTAGGTCTAGGCGGATACTTGTTTTATCTAGCCACCCTAACCTCCTTAGTTCCGTATATAACGTTATAGATATTGTATAAGGGCGTAAGGACCTCGAAATTAACGAGCCGAAGCTAGGCTATTTAATGCGGGTTTTTATACAATTTATACACCCCCCTATGCTTAGCTAATTAGGTAAGGATTAAATGGCTGATTTATTAAAGCAGTAAAATCACTCTTTTATAGCCTCCTTTAAAGAGTAGATTTATGTACTCTTTATTAATTTATTAGGGTAGTATATATATAAGGTAAAGTCCTTAGTTATATAGGAAAAACCTCTTTTATACTTAGGATATATTAAAAACCTTTTTTTTAGGAAAAAACATCGTAAGGTATATACTTCTAGAAAAACATTATAAAAGGAAAAATCCAAAGTTCTATTATCTAGGCGTAAAATAGGTAGCCTAGTCTCTAGAAAAAAAAATAGTAATTTTCAAAACCTAGTTCTTTTAATCTTTATCTAAGAAACCTTTTTAAAGGGAAAAAACTTAGTAAGAGGAAAGGTATAAAAAGTAAAGGAATAACCTTTAACTACTCCTTTTATTTTTAAGACTTCTTATACTAAGGATAATCCGGTCTTAAACTTATTAATTAAAGCAAGACTTAATTTCTTAGTAAAGATATTAGCTATATTATCTTTTAATTTAATATAGAAGACCTTAATTTCTTTATTTCTTATATTTATTCTCGTATAGTAGTATGCAGCGCGTATATATTTAGTACGCTTATAGGATTTAGGAATTTCTGCTAATTTAATAGCAGCAGTATTATCTATTAAAATAGGGGGAATACTATTTAAGATCTTAATAGATAAATCTCTAGTAATTGCAGTAAAGAGACTATTTAAATATATAGCTTCTTTTATAGCCTTATTAAGGCCTATATATTCTGCCTTATACGTAAAGAGAGCAACTAATATTTGCTTAGAACAAGCCTAACCTATAACGTTGTTATATATATAAAAACAGTACCCTAAGACTAAGCAGGCGTCTGTGAAATCTAAGGCCTAACTAGTATTAGTATAACCTTTTATATATAAAAGGTCTAAAGGAATATTACACGTATATTTAATCTTAAGGCTAGGGTATTTATTTAGATATTTCTTAATTGTATTTAAAGCCTTTATATGCATAATATCTAGTTTAGCAGTGAATCTCGCATAAGATATAACTAAATAAAGAATATCTAGCCCTATAAATAAGGCTAAAAATAATACAGATCCTATTTCTTTTTAAATTTATAATATTACCTCTTTTAAAGGTAATTCCTTAGCTCTTACTAGCTTAAATCCTACTATAGCAAGCGTATTCGAAGTTCTTAAAGCTTCTTTATTAAACTCCTTTATTTATTTAAGGTATATTCTTCTTAGGATATATATAGCTCTTTTATATCTCGGTTAATTTGTATATTTAGACCTAAGAAGTCTTTTATATCTTCTAGAATAGTAAAATCTAGGTATTTAGCTAATTCTTTAAATAGTCTTTCTTCTATTATAGTTTTCGAGGGCCTTACTATAAGAAAGTTATCTACGTGGATCGCTAGAGCAATTTTATAGCGTTTATTTATAAATACCCCCTCTTCTAATAAAAGGGGGAAAATCCGGGTTTACTTAGTATATCTTTTAAATAAGTATACTAAAGCTTTAAGCTTTATTTAAGACCGTATAATGCTTTCTTTAGCTTTGCTTTTATTAAACCTTTATTATATAGGTCTATGAATTTCGATAGATTTATCCCTTTCTTTCTATAATAAGACCTATTCTTAAAATAATAGTCTTTTAAAGTATATTGTTCGTAGCCTAAAGGAAGATTAATATATACTTCCGAATCTATATCGGCGTAAACGAAGGCATTAGTTATATCTATTTGCATAGCTTAATAATTATTTAAAACTGCTAAAATAAGAAGAATTCTAGTAAATTTAGGTCTAGCCGTAGTTAAGAAGGTCTTTAAGTAATCTAAGCCGTATATCTGCTTAAATCCCTAAATTATAAAACGGGCTTTATATTTAATAATTTGATTTTAACTATCCTTCTTAATAGTATAGACCTAACGGCCACCTAAAGCCTCCTTATTACTAAGGAGATAGGCGAATTCCTAAGTATTATATTTAATTAGTTATTTTATTTCCCCTAGCATAGCATTTTTCTAGCTAGCTAAATTAAGACTATTTATTGCCTGTTTATAGGTATTTAGCAAACCTTAATCCTTATCCTATTTTATTATAGCTAGAATAGATTCTTTATAATCGCTATTTAAAAGCAAGCAAATATTAAGGTAATCTATATAGTTAGTATAAAACCCGTTAAGCTTCTTAGGTATTTCCACTACTATACGACTAGTAGGGCTAAGATCTTTATCTAAATCTTTATTTTAAGAACCTTGTTTTATAGAGGTTAAGAGAATTTCTTTAGTAATTTCTTTTAAAGGGTCTTTTTCTATAAGGCTATAGGCCTCTAGCCTATATTTATTCTCTAGAATTATATTTAAATCGAAGTCTTTAATAGGGCTAGAAGGGTTATTTATAAACCTATTTTCTAGTATAGTAATATCTTTAAAGACTATTAATTGTCTCTTAGAAAAATCCCAGACTTTATAGGCGTTTTTACTATAGCCTATAATAACTCCCTTAAAGGCTCTAGCTTCGAGCTTATCTTTAAGGTACTTATTTTTATAATAAACAAGGCTTCTAAAGGTCTTTATTTTATTTAAGGTCTCGAAAGGTATTATTATATTATCCCTCTTTTCTATAGGGCTTTTAAAACCTATTGCTAAATATAGAAATCTATTATATAGGTAAGTAGCTATTAAAACAGCCTTACCCTATAGATATTTAAGCAGTCTTACCGTATATAATAAAGAATAGACTTTTTTTAATATAGTGCGATTTATCCTCTTTATTCTGCCGTTAGATTCCGGCGTTTTAAGAGGGCTAGAATTAAATAAGATACCGTTTCTTTCACAGTGTGTTTTTATCTTATATATAAATTCCTTTACATTATCTGAAAATACCCCTCTAATCCTAGTTTTATCTAGGTTATTTTCAACCCTATTTTTAAATTTTAGGAACCTTTTTATAGCTTCCCCCTTACTTTAAAGGAGGTATAGGTCTAGAAATCGGGTTCCTACATCTAGGAAAGAGATATAATAGTAATATCTATTATAAGTAGGCGTTTTAATAGGCCCCTAAATATCTAATACTATTTTTTTAAGGTAGGAATAGGTCTTATTCGAAGGTTGTTTATTTACCTTATTCGTAGCCTTTGCCTTTATGCAAATCTCGTAGTAGTTTGTTTTATTCTCTTCTTTTAAAGGTATCTTTATATCTTTATTATACCTTTTTAATACTTTTAAGATAGCCCTATAATTTATATACTTAAGGCGTAAATACTAAGTATAAAAATCTATATCCTTTGCCTTTAAAGAGGTAATAAAAAGAGAATCTTTTTTTAGTAAAGGTTTTAGAAAGAATATAATAAAGCTTATTTCTAAGATATCATTTAGTAAGAATCTACGCCTTATTATTTAAAAGAAGGACCTTATCCTTACTTATAAAGGCATAGGTATTCTTAAAATATAACTAGCTAATTATATTAACTCTAATTTTAGGTATATAAAAACAATCTCTAAGTATATATCTTACTTTAGAGTGTGGGAATTTAAATACTAAATCCCCCTTTTCTTTTACTAATATAAAGGAAGCTTTTCTTTAGCAGACTTTTGTTTTAATCTCTTTATAGTTAATAAGATAATTCTTATTTATTACTATATGCCTAGTAGCACCAGTATTATATATAAAATTAAGAGTATTTTTACTATATCTAGGAAATCCTCCTTCTTTTGCCTTTAATACTATTTCTCGGATCCGAGGGAGTGAGGCTTCTAGAGGTCTTAAGAGAGTATCTTTATTAGCTTTTAAATCTGCTTTTAAAGGGGAATCTATAGAGGTTAAAATTACCTCTAGAGGGTTATTCGAGGTTACTATAAGGGTAGGGACTTAAGAAAGAGGAGAGGATAACTAAGAAAGGTCGATAAGATTTATATCGAGGTCTATTTTAGTTAAATTTAGAACCTTATCTCCCTCTTCGCTTAATTTTACTTCTTCTACTCTTTTTTTTAATTTTTCCTTTTTAAAAGAAAAAGAAGAAGAAGAAGGCTTTTTCGAGGTAGGTTTCTTCTTAGTTACCTTATTCAAATCGTCTGTTTTCTTTCCTTTAAGCACCTAATAAAAAGGGGCTTTTTTAGGGTAAAGCCGGAAGTAATTAGCTACTAAGTAGCCTGGTTTTTTGCATTCTTTCTAGTAAGAATTTAAGGAATTCCCCTGCTTTTTCTAAGGCTTCTTTCGTAGTAAGAAAGCTTTCTCTAAAGAGTCTTCTATATCCTCTACCCTTTTAGCTTCGTTTAGAAGACTAGCTCTAAAGGTCTCGAGAGAGAAGGCTATAGAATTATGCTTAAGGCTTTACGTAATATTAGTTATATAGCTTCTAAATTCCCCGCTTAGGGAATTTAAAATCTATGCTATAAGAACTACTTCCGGAATATCTATTTCTCGAGATTTTAATTCCTCGTAGACCTCTTTTATCTTATAAAGGTATTTCTCTAACTATAAGTCGGAAGGACTTAAGTTAAAAAGCTGTTTTATAAGCAAATAATTCGACGAGAAATTCGAGGGATTATAAAGCTTTTGCAGCTCTTCCTAAGCATCTTTAGCAGTAGTTACGTGCTTAATCTACATTAAGGGACCGTCTTCTAAGCGTAGGAAAATTAAGGCAAGAGCCTCTTCCGTCTTTATATAATTTGCTTGCTTTAAAGCAGCTATAAGCTTTTCTTTAATAAGAATTGCTCGCATTTTAGTAGTCTATAAGGT